>APFE031240356.1:11387-24119 GCA_000404065.3 Pinus taeda | reverse complement strand
CAACTTTCTTAGATCTACGTAGAACCAAATTTCGCTCTTCTCTTCTTTTCCTGAACCACCATAGGACTAACCCAATATGATTCCTTGAAAGGCTCAATAATCTCAGCTGCAAGAATCTTATCCAATTCTTTGCACACTTTTTACTTGCACTTCGGATTCAACCGATATGAGTGCTGCTTCACTGGCTTCGCATATGGATTTGGATTGATCTTTATGACACCCAAATCACCTAATATTCCATTCAGATCAGAGAACTTGGTGGGTAACAAGTCCTAATACTCCCACAATAACTCTGTGACTTTGTCCACGATGTCCTCGTCCCAACAGCCACCCATGTTTGTGAACGTTGGCTGTGCTTCCGACCCAATTTTCACCTTCTTAGTCTTAAAGGGCTTTGAGATATCAGGGACTCCTACCTTAGGTCCCATGACTTCGTGTTGTCTCTATGACCTAAGAATATTGATGTTCTTAAGATCATCCTCACCTTCTTATATGGTCACATTATAGAATTCCATAGCATGGCGTAGCTGGATGCTCTAGTTTGGTTGAACCCATGTGATTGTCTCTTCAAGAATTCTGAATATTGCAACTTTTACCTCTTGTAACGCTTTGTCAAGACACTCAAATCCATCTTCAAAACTAAAAGATAGCAAAACACTTTCCTTCATAATATCCTATTCTGTGATTCCATGTCGCAACTCGGTTTCTAGGTACTAGTTCATCAAAACCGTATCTAAAGTGTGGTAGAATATATGAACCCATTATGGTTGTGGTTCCTCTCCCCATTATTTCATCCATTGAGCCAGATGCTTGCACGGATTTTCCTTCCCTGTATATTTCTCTATAATGTGGGTATTGACATACCCAAACCACAGCTTCATCATTCGTCGATATTCCTTCCAATCTACAAATTTGTTCTTATGGGTACCCCACCATCTGGAAAGTGTAGCTCTCAATGCTAGGCCTAATGCCTGGAACTGATGTTCCTCTAGTACATCCTCTCAAATTTATCCATAAATAAATTGACATCTTCTAAATCATTATAATACGGTAAGTTGAGTACCTCAGTGGATATGCATTGATGTGACTTAGTAATCTTGTTACATCACAGTGATGATACCTCATGGAATCATTTCTGTCAGTGCTCAAGCTCCTCATCTGAATCTGAATTGTAGGATTTTTCCTTCTTCCAAGTAATTTTCTTATCCATTGTAGGGTTGATCCAATCCTCAACCCGCACAGTAAGCCTGTAGATTTTCTCAATATTATTCCCCTCATAGTAATCTCGGACTGGTTCAGTATATCATGCACCTTCGGCTGGATCTAATGGAACAATCACCCTTAGTTCCTTCTTATCAAATGTCATGTTGCACTTCTTGAGGTTGATGATTGCATTCATATCGAAGGCCCATCAATGCCAAGCAGCGCTAGGTATGGATTATTGTCATCTACTATTTCAATCACCTCAAAATAGGCTATGGCCTATGCCCCTTCAATATCCACACTTACTCCATCTAGGCACCCCATAGGAATAATATTTTGTTGATTTTCCATTCTCAGCTAGATTTGGGACCACTATAGTGTTGGTTTTTCCATTCTTTCCTAGGTTTTCTTCATAAAATAATTGCATCAGACCCAAAATCAAGGATCACTTGGTCCATTTCAAAATCTCCAATTTGGGCAGTCAATCTCATTTTGCGACTAGTATGTTTCTTACCTTTGTCCACCTTGCGTACTACCCATTGCTCCAGTGATGGCTTACCCTTGCCAACGTAGTTATATATCAACTCTTGTAGTCCATCTATTGTTTTTTGGTATCTTAGGAGCTTCATGCAGGTATGTAAGAAATATGTCAACAGTGAAGGGTTTATTTCTTATGCAACACTAACTCCTTCATGCCTCTCTGTGTGCATATTCTAGGCCCTTGAGGTATAATATCATATGTCCATGAAGCTGCTCTTTGCCTCCATAAATGTTTCCTTTGCCATATTCAAATCGAATCCAACATCCTTGTCAGCAGCCTTTCAAATCCAAACATTTTCCTCTGACTGTTTCCATTTATCCTCCTCGGTAGCTATACCACTCCGTGTAAACAATATTGACATTGGGCCCATCTTTGCATGGTCCTAATCTCATTATATGGATGTTCTAAGTAGGTTTTTGAGTTTGGGTCTTCTTTTATTGGATGTTTTCTAAGTACGGCACAATATTCTATGACATGATCAAACTATCTGCAATAATCACATAAGGGATGCATTGGATTCTAACAATCTCGTGTAAAGTGACCTGGTTCTTCGCAATTGTAACAAATGATCTATCCTCTGCCTCTTCTAGCTCCTCATCCTCCTCCTCTTCCTCGTCCTTGGAATCCTCTGTCCATTGCATATGCGTCTTGATCCTAATGGGGATGTGACTCCATTTGTACTCTATATGCTGGTGTTCTATCCTTCATTAATTCATAACTTCAGAAATTGTGCTTGTCATGACCTACATACTTACAAAAATTACAGAACAGTTGTTGTCAAGTCTGTAGAAACTTCTTCAACAGTTGATAATTTTTTGTTGTATGTTTTCCTATAATTTGACAAATAGCACAACATGGTACTACACCTGTACTTCTCCCAACAGTATTCTCTGGCTTTAGGGGGACAAGACCTCCCCCAACTAGATAATTTTGATACACTGGGAAATGATACTTGCCATGTCCATTTCCTTTACATTTCAAACACCATACTTTTGCATGGACCTCATTCTAAAATTCTTTTCCCTTCTTGATACTCTACAACTCCAAATGCAGGCTAGCCAACTACAACTGAATCTGTTGCACTCCCAGATTCATATCCTGAATAGGTGAGGCTTCCAACTTCATAGCAATCTCTAGGGCCTCATCCTGCATTCCAATCTTCTATTGTGATAATGGAAATCTTAAATGGAGTAATAGTAAATAAATATACCAATCCTTATGTTGTTCATCTGTAATCTGCATATTAGTCTTCTGGACCAGACATTTCAACCTTTGATTGAAATATGATGCAGTTTCATTCACCTTCTGCTGGATTTCTTTGACCTCTGTTACTGATTGGGCTTGTGACTTAGGCTATTTGAATTCATTATTCAACGCATCCTTTGTATCCTTCAGTGTCATAGCTAGATGAGTCAAAAAATACTTAATATACCAACTCAATGCTCTATCTTATAATGTTGTGACCAGTTGTGCTTTCTTCAGGTCATCATATGTTATTTTTTATGACTTCCACACAGCATGTATTGCAAACCAAAATTTCTCCAGATCTTCTATCCTCAAACCCTTGAATATGGGCATCTTCATAGCATTCACCATATTGAAAAGTGGGGTTGGAGGTGGAGGTGGAGGTGTAGGTGTGTGAGGTGGAGGTAATGGTAGAGGTGCAGTACATGGATGTCGTATCCCCGTTATGCCCTGATTTACCATTTGTGGCGCAAATTGAGGCGTCTTCAAAATATTACTCTCTTCCTCACTATCAGACGCTCCCAACAAAGGATTGCACTCAACACCTGAATCATGATCTCTTTTGAATGTTTTTCCACTTCGTGTAGTTCTCGGAAAATATCTTATAAACATCATTTCAATGGAATAAACCTTTTCTCACACAAGAGCATTTTAATCTAGGTTTTCAGGGGCTTCAGATACTTACCTCTTGGTCCTTTGAAAAATCAGTGTTCAACTTCACTATAATTGATATATGTAACTATCGTGAACTCAGTAATGAATCCACCCAAAATACTATCGAACCAATAATTGATAGCCCTCGCAATATTTCTTTCTAACCCTTCTAGACACCTCACTAGATGTAGAGTCCAAACAATAGCATTATCCAACTTCCACGTACCTTGATTGTCCATCAATTTAAACAACCAACCATATAATTTGTAAGGAAAAGAGCAGAAGAAAATTTTGTGTTCTTCTATATAAATGTATCTATTCAACAACTCTTCCTTTGACAGGCGCAGATCCTATTTTCCTGGGTTGTAAATTCTTATAGCTTATGATCTATCCACTTCTCAATTTCTCTCTTCATCGGTATCCACTTATATCTCATCACATACTCCTCAGATAGATCCTAGTCCCAGCAATGGAACCATTTGTTGTCTTCAGGGGGCTTGGATGCAGGTTCAGAGTTAGTTGTGCTAACCAACAAAACCCTACACTACGGGCCCTTTCGGGAACAACCCACTTAGCGTAGGCTTCATTCTCACCCGATGCAATATTGGGGGATGCCAGAACCAAGTTTCTGCAACCAAAGGATTATGTGATGTGTTTCTCTTACTTCTAGGGATTTATTTTGACCTTCGCATACCCTAACCTTTAAAACGCCGAAATTATAATAACTTATAGATGACAGATCTAAACCCTTCACTAAGTGTTCTAAACATTCATAACATCACATACTTAACTAGATATACCACTTTCATGCATCTATTAAGTACTTTTCAAGATAAATTTCAAATAATAGAGCGAATATACAGTAAATTAAGAAGTAAGAATAACACATATATACACAAATATTGTTCCAAAATAGCCTTTATTATGCTTAGGTCTTCTATTACATACTTTCTACCCTACACACATAGATAAAAGGGCCCTTGCACTCAATTGTGGACTTACCAAGGTCTCCATTCACACAACTATAGGAGCCTTCCCCTTCGCCTAAGTATATAAAATAGACTTCTTACTTAGATCCTTCACATCTAGATACTATGATATGCTTCATGACTCTCTATGACTCCTTTTTATATCATCTTCTCTTACAATACCATGGGCTACGAACCATGGGTGGGTCATAAAACAAATTAACTTCTAACTAAATAAGGGGCTTTGACCTTCCTAAATCCCTTTTGACTCTTAATGACCTTCGTACTTCGCTCCTCAAAATGCAGAGACTTTACAATAAAAACAAAAACAATTTACAAAATTGGCCCTAGGGAACTCTATCCCAACATTTCCTACTCATCAAAATGTCATGGCATATCCCAAGCTAAAGAAACACCCAGATGTTCTCTTTCTATCAGTAATGTTTTTCAACCTAGTCAACATTAGTGCATCCATTCAATCATACGTCTCCTGTAGTATATATTCTACCAATAATAATTTCCCCATGCAAATATCTCAAAAAGTGCTTGTCCACAACCGAATGTGTATGAAGAGACTTAATGATGAATTGACTCAGGTCATTCTCTGCACAACATATGTCTAGATGGGTGTTACAAGGAACATCTACGTTTAATCAACTTATGATTGCCAATTTTACAATATCTCTACATATCCTCTTGAAATTCAATTCCATCGAGGTGTATAAGGATTTGCATTCCATCATGCCAAATAACTTTATGATAGATTTTATTTTTCCAAACTTCTAAACCTTGAAATTAATTCATCAAGCCAAGATTCTTCATCTCAAAATTCAAATTCCCCCTCCCTCTTAATTTGATCATCGAAGTCTCATTATTTATCAAGAATATATTGTTAACATATAGAACCAAAATCAAAGGGATACCTTGGACCACTTTGAAGTAGAGGTTTAGATCGACACATATTCTAAGATTTACTAGATACTGGTCAATGCATACATACCAGGCTCGGGAAGCTTTGCTTCAAACCATATAATGCTTCCTACAAACATAATACTGACCAAATCAATATACTCAACCTCAAACAAATCAACTTTGTACAAATAAATTAATCAAGTCTGCTTCTCAGGCCTTAAATTTCAAATCTAAAACTAATATCAAAGCTATGGAAGATTATGCCTATCATTATTTAGCTTTCATTCCAAGTCCCCAGATAAAGCTCACATCCAAGTACGAAGCTGCAACCTTATCTATTTCAACAATTGTCACTTATAACATCAAGTTAGACTTCATCAAGTCATCCTTATGACCATAATATGACTCATTTATACCACTAAATGTGAATTCATACACCAAGGAAAAGTCATACAAGTTTTTGCCATTTATTATGAAATTTATACAATAAATATCACTGCAAACTAAATCACAACTATTTATACTTCAACCAATGAGTCAATTCCAGCGATGTCAATATAGAATCAATATTGAATACCAATATTAATCACCAATAGTTATGATGTTGTCATGCCACATCAAGGAAAATCACCATTGTCAAGTATCAAATCTAATCAAAACCCTAACTTGTTATCATTGTGACTTCAATCAATCCATAAGCCAAAACTTATCTATCAATGATCAAGCATCATGTCAAAATTATAATACTTCTTATCTATATTAAATCAAGTCAATAAGGCAAACTTTATCAAGTTCTTGCAATTGTTACCAAATATTGTCATATACTAGCTCAAATGATCAAGTCATGACAAACAACAAACTGATATGCATATTTCAGTCCCCCGCAAACAAAAGATTATCCAAGACATCTAAAAGTCAAACATTATGTAGATCTAACAAAATTCCATGCTCTTATAACTCTCCATCATATACTCCATGTCTGTAGGATTGTGATACACCTGGTGCGCTCTTGATCTTGTGCACGAGGATTTAGATTTTGCAACCTGCAGGCTCAACCACACCTATAGGATTTCTTTCATGTGGTTTGGAAGCTTATAACCACACCCTCAGCCTTCTCCCAACTTTTGGGGCTTTTACTAGTAGAAACCTTCTCTATTCAAATAAAAACTTGCCAAAACATTTTCAACAACATCAGGTGGTTATTCATGTTCATAATCCTTTCTTGAATAGTCAAGTATCTTCTTTTCGTTTTCCGTAAATAATATGCGATATTATGGAGAGTTTGTCCTTCTTAATGGATAGCTACTTCAGTCATCATAATTTAAGACATAAACTTGTTTATCATAATGTTGTCATGCATCAACGAATTATGTTAGGTCATGAAATCAAACTATGTCAGGTTTTCAAACTGATATGCATTATATCCATATCATATCAACATCAACTACTTTATCATCACATATGAACATGACAACAAACATTCATAAAGGATTAGTGTCATATAATTAGGATAGATAATAGGTGTATCATCATACTTCAAGGATCATAATCACAACATCACTTCTTTATCACATTACTCAACCATCAAGCCAAGGCATCCAAATTTATCACATTGTTAAATTTACTAAGCTTATCAAAATATAAGCAAGGTCAGCCTAAATATCAATCTTTTTGTCACACTTTTATCACCATGGTTATGATCCTTGTCACAAGTATTAACAATAGCATTATGTTACCATATATTAAAAAATCCATGTTTCTAGTCAGCTTTATAAAATCAGGTAATCCACCATGTCTAATAAAATGTGAGATAATTGCCTAATACCAAGTGCACCAACACATCATATGTAACATAAATAAAACTTACTTTAATATGAATATATGAGTCATTTATGAAGGAGATATTATCGTTATACCTTAGGACTTACCTTGTCATCCAATATTGTAGCTTACACATACCTTGTAACATTCATATACCTTTTCAATATTGTAGCTTTTATTTGACATTGGCAACTAAAGCACTTTATCAACTTTTCATCAAGTGCCTCTTTCCTTTTCCAACACTATCTCTTCTCTTCATTAGATCCTTTTCCTATACCTTAGATGATTTTCAAGAGGAATCTACTTATAACATCTCATCTGGAGGTTAGAATTATTCAGATACTCAAATATTCATGAAGAAAGTATAAGAAATAATCAAATCAATAAATCTAAACAAGAATACAATCACAAATAAGTAACATAAATCTAAAAGATACTTTTCTTCAATGAGAGGTGATCATATCCCTCTTTAACCAACCTACAATATTTATTACCATCCATTATCCATATATAACAGTGTTGCCTTCAATACATCCACTAAATTCATCAATGATCAGGGCCTAATTGAGACTAGCCCAACTATGGTTATGTTTAATCTGTCACAAATGCTAGAACGACTCCTAATTGATCATGATAGGGTTTCTAGAATGAAAAACTCGAGCCTTTATCATGTTCTATGGTTTCTTCCAAACCCTAACCTCATGATATCCATCAAACCCTAATAATCCAATTTCCTAGGGTTTCCTTCAAACCCTAGGATTCCTTTAGGTCTCCTCCATTTTCTCTTTCTCCCATCAATGGTGTCTTTATAGGGTTGAAATAATTGAATTTTCTTCAACCCAACTTTAATACCATGTTAAATTTTCTTAGGGCTATTGTTACACAATATTTTGTCACACCACTCGAACTTCCCTGTGACATACCACAAAGTGCCTGAAATGTGACCATCATGCAGTGTACTCATTCAAATATGTGGCTCAGATCCTCCCTAAAACACTGATTGGAAAATTCCTTGAACTTTACCTAAAGGAAACGACTCTAAAACCCTAATTTTAGAATCATTATTCTTATGATACTAAAAACCATGATGGTTGCTAGTTTCACTATACTAGCCCCATGATTTCACTGCTCTATTTGCTTGGATACCTGCAATGATCACTAAATGGTAATTTTCCCAAAGAAGATGATAAGCTTTGTGATCTAGAAGTTTCTAGAGCGACGAGCTCAAGGTTGTTGGGCATGGATGAGGTCGAGTTCTCTCAACTTGGCCTTTTCATCTTATCCCTATAAGATACCTCCTTGAGATGATGGCCTTCTCCTATCTTTGGAGAGATCCTAACTCCCTTCTCCTACCTATATATTCATCTTCTCTCATTTCCAAATGGTTGGTCTTTGGCTATTTTCACCCTTATTATGAGATTGTGCGTGCATGCTACTCATTTGGCTTGGAGAAGGAGTGCTTGGAGATCTTAAGCTTGGACTTGGACATTCATTCAAGGAGATCCTATTGACATCAAGGCTTGCTTGTATGCTTCCTCCTTTATTCTATTAATATACAACTCTTGGTTCATTTTCCATAAATGTGTATGCTTATGTATCATTTATCTTAATGCTCCTCGATTTGTTAAGTAGGTTACTTTTGATTATGTCATTTCTATTTGCATGCCTTCTTGTGTCTTGATCTCTTGTGCAGGTGTTTAAATAATGTGAGAAACAGGACTGAGCCCATGATGCAAGTGATTTAAGGTATTCAACGAAAGAATACATGATAACATCAGAACGATATACGCCATCTTCTTCGTGTCTTATTTCAATTGTAACTTTAGAAAGTTTCCAGTAGATTTTCATGTAGGTTACTAGTCCCACTCATTGGGCTTGAGGCATCATCTTTGTATACAGAGAGGATTTCCTAGATAACAAAATGGTGACTCTATTGGGGAAGCTATAACCCTTTCCATCCATTCCTTCAATCAGATCCTATGACTAGTTAGACTAACCGTTGATTTCTTGACTTCTTTGCATCAGTCTGGGTTTATACCTTAGAGTGCTAAGTCTGGACCGTTTCTTGGAATATTTTTGTTTTCTTCCATATTCCTTGCCCATTGTGGGTTTAGCTCTAACAGTCACGATGGCATGGCAAGTTTTTACCTGTACAGTCGCAATGGGAAAAAAAATCATTGTTTGGTCATGCTGAAAATCATCACTACTTTTGCTATACGAAGTAGTGCTGATGAACCCAACCATCACGGGTTTGCCTATGAAAAGTAGTGATGATAATACAATCATCATGGGTTTGGGTATATAAAGTAGTGATGATCCTTCAATATGTGAATTTTTATGGTTTCTGCCTTTGAATCTAGTGTGTCTTGGCCTGTAAGGTCTTTTCCTATCTTGTATGCTTGGATTTTTCAATTTTTGATTGATTGTCTTGATTAATTTGCAAAATTTGTGTCATTGGCTTTGAAATGAAATTTGATTGAGTTCTAGGGTTTCAAGTTAATTGGTCATCACTTGTTGCTTGTTGGTGTCGTGAGATGTTTGTTTTGATGATTAATTGAGTGTTTTTCTATGGAAATCATTGAAAACATCATTTTGCATTTGTTTGAGCTTGTATTTAGAAATTTACTTTTCGCGAAAATGCATTAGATTAGTTGCATTGAATTTTTTTATTTATTTTTAGATTCATCATTGAAAATAGATCACATATTCAGTGATCGAAAGCTAAAATTGTATTAGATGCATCAAATCATTCAAAATGGAAAGAAAATCATAATTCATATAAGTGCATATTTGTAAAGTAAAACCATTTTTCTTTCCAAAAAGTTGCATTTAGGATAGTGAAAAGTGAAAAAATAATTACTTTTGGCATTGCATTTGGAAGACAAAAGTGAAAGTTAGTGGAAGGAATTTTTCATGATACATTTTGTTTGATGCATTATTAATTGAAATTTCTTGCCTTGATTAGTCTAGATTTCATTGAAACGAAAATTTTTCCTATTGGGTGTGGAGCCTAATTATCTTTTGTATTCAAAGGTCTCAGCCGGATGTATGCCCCAGGAAGATTTTACACCCCTCCACACAGGGGGGACTTGTCCCCCCTGCGGGGGTTCAGGCCCCCCCCCCGACTGGGGGGTCTAGGGGACATTGATCCCTTGGTAGGGGTTCGGGGGTAGCACCCCCAAAGCTAAAAGTAGATGTAAAATTGCATTGTAAAAGTCTAGTAATTTCTAATCAATCTAGGCCATTCATTAGGTGGATCATCTGACGGTAGAAGTTACGTTTAGTTTAGGTTTTTTTTCCCTAGAAGGCAACCCCTCACTATATGAGGGAATTGTATTGCGTCTATGCATCTCTATATTCTGAGTTAGGAAGAGAGAGGAGATTGAGAGCGAAGAGGGTGTTACGGTGGATCTGCTGTAGGTTGTTCTCTTCAGTTTACTGGATAATATAAAAGGAACGATTGGTTGTTTCTTTATGGACGTAGCCCAAACTGGGTGAACCACGTATATTTGTGTCTCTCTTATTTTATGCATTTTCTATGTTTATATTTATGCAATATTTTATGTGTTCCTTTGCTCTGTAATATATAATTTTCTAACAGCTAGTATTAGAGCCAAAGGTCTATT
The DNA here is from genome assembly GCA_000404065.3 of Pinus taeda. Lineage (NCBI taxonomy): Eukaryota > Viridiplantae > Streptophyta > Pinopsida > Pinales > Pinaceae > Pinus > Pinus taeda. The sequence continues at coordinate 13,149 of APFE031240356.1, read as the reverse complement.
TGGTTGATAAACTCACACGAGAGAAGGCTTCCTGGTTCGAGTGGGAGCAATGGCGAAAGATGGTAGGTTTAGGGTTGAAAAATTCAACAGCCAAAACTACTAGCTGTGGAAAATGTAGATGGAAGATTATCTGTATCAGAGAGATCTGTACCTACCATTGAGCAGAAATCCAAAGAAGTTGACAAGTATGACAGACACAGAATGTGTTGGCATTATGATATGGCTCTATGATACAGGTTTTGTACTTGATGGCAACTCACTTAAGTGGAAATGGTCTGTTCAGGCTCTCAAAATGAAGAAAATAAGAGGTTCGCAGGTATACAGTTCAAAAGGCACGGACCCGCAGGTACACCATTCAGAAAATTGTGGTCTTGTACGCAGGTTGTCCGAACAAAAGGTGCGGACCCCAGTGCATACACTTCCATGCAGTAAAAAGCATGCTCACGTGGGGCTTCTTATGTTTGGCCGTGGTATTTAGCCCATCGATCATGATCCTATGGTTTTGGCTCGTGGTATAGGATCTATTTTAGTCCCGGTTTGGATCCCTTGTTTTGGTTATTTGATGGTTTTGTCCCATGGTGTGAATGAGGGCTTGTCTATAAAAAGGGAAGGAGATCACTTGGCCAAGGTGTCTTTGCAAATTGAATATCTTAAGATCTGAAGTATTGGGTTATCGGTTTAAAAAGATTGATCTATATAAAAGTGAAGTTGAAAGTGAATCTGTAATATGTGATCTCTCAGGTGCATGATCAAATCTGGGTATCTGACCGTCAGTGGCTCTTCGGAGGTTTGTTAATTCGGTTCAAATCAAAGGTCCGTAGGTATTTCAAGATTCAGGTGCGGAGGGTCGCAGCTCGGTGAAAGGTGCTGTGCGGTGGTTCGCGGTTCTCAGAAAGGCACAGTGCGGGGGATCGCAGCACAGTCGAAGACGCAGTGCGTAGATGCAGTATAGGTACACGACTCAACAGAAGGGTACAATGCGGACGCCCGCGGCGAGCCGAAAGAACAAGTGCGGAGCAAGATCAAAGGTACGCAGTGCGATAAAAGGAAAGCTTGCAGAGGTACTTAGCAGTACACGACGCGATTGAAGAAGACAGTGCGGAGGCACAACAATAGAACGCAGCAAGACATAAGGTGAATTGCGGATATACGCAGTGAAGCAGAAGACGCTCTGCGTGGATACGCAGGAAAACAAAAGGCTGGGTGCGGAGTCACGTAGTCCAGATAAGGAAAAATTGCGGATCTGTCTTAAAACATTTGTTTATCTCTTGCTTCAGAGTTCTGGGTTTATATTTCTGGTACTATCTTTCTTTTTATAGAATTCTAAGAAGTTGTGTGATTCTTAGTTGATTGTATAAGGAGTTTCGGTGATTTACATGTACTTGATGATTATTTGATATTCTTGGATCCAGTTTGTAAATTTATGAAAAGTGGTTCTTGAAAGAAAAGAAGTAGGGGGTTGTAGCTCCCTTCCAGGAGAGACTAGAAAACAAGAGAGAGTGGTAGCTCTCTACAGGTTGCAGCCTGCGTACTGGTAACGGACTGCACCAGTACAAAATAATTGTAAAAGAAGTTTCTAATTGAAAGAAAATAGAGACATATTGCAGCAGGTGGTTTTCACCCACATTGGGTTTCCACCTTATATCTGGTGTTCTTTGGTGTGACTATCTGTTTTTTCTTGTTTCATGCTCATTATTATATACAAGTTAATGATCAATAAATTAAGGAAGGCATATTGAAAAGAATTTGATAATACTGATTC
>APFE031240352.1:0-22892 GCA_000404065.3 Pinus taeda | reverse complement strand
TTTTTTTTTTTATATTAATAACATGCAAAAAAACATTATTAACCCCTAATATTAGTATTAATAAAAATAAAAATGGCACATGGTATTGACCCATGGTATTCACCAAAATGGCACATGGTATTGACCCATGGTATTCACTTGGAATGTAGCCTATTTAAATGGGGGAATTAAACCAGAATATATCCATCTTACTCTGGATCTACTAACCCCCGAGAGGTATCAAATATCGTGATATGCAAACTAGCATAGAGTGAAAAAATATTTGATCCGATCAAGAGTAAAAAAAATGGATGTTGTAATTTAATGTATGTTAAACATTTTAGCTTGTTTAAAATAAAAATAAAATAAAAATCAACTATTAGTTTTATTAATTTTTATAAATTACTAATAGTAATTTTTAATCTCCAGGTTTATGATAACCCATGGTATTCATGTGAGCATAGACTATTTAAAGGGGAAATTCTATGTTAGATCCATCTTAATTCTGGGTCTACCAAGTGCTCAGAGGGATAAATAGATTTCATCCCCCTAAGAGTGGTAGATGTGGAGTTAAGATGGATATAGGTTGGTTTTTATGATAATGAAGATATTAAATAGACTTAGGAAATTATATTGTAAAATCATCTTAAGGTGAATGGTTAAAGCATAGACATTGGACAAGTATATTTGTATACTTTTGTTTTAAACTGAAACAAATCCAGGGTTAAAAGGAATGGATTGATTTCACTAGTCATCCTTCTATAACTTCCAACATATGCTGGAGTAAACAGATTGTAATTTGGGTAATTTTTCTAATTGCAAACGGGAACATACTTGTGTATTGGCAGGGTGGTTACGAGGTCCCTATAAGTGGAGTAAACAGATTGTAATTTTGGTAATTTTTCTAATTGCAAATAGGAACATAGAAGTGATGAATTTGAATTTGAATTTTTTTATATATATAGTATTAGGTTTTTTCTCATGCTTTCTGTGAATGGCACGGGTGAATTTTATCTTACACCCACTAGGTTATCAATATGTAATTTTGGTAATTTTGATTTCAAAAGATATTTTAAAGAAATATAATGATTTCATTTGTGTATTCAATAAACACAAGATTTTATAATTGAGTAAAATATTTGCCATGCCTGGTGAGAGGTTAGCCAAAAAATTATATATACATATCATATTATTGATAAAATCGCCTTCCATTTTTCCTATATACCATGGAGATTCGCCCATTTATTATACATGTAAATTTAGGGGGGGTTCTTAAAATTTTCCCTAGTATGGGTCCATGTGGCCCCCTTTGGTTCATGAAATAGAGTGGTTCAGTGACTCCTTTGGCCCTCTGATATGCAGCTTTAAGTCCAGGCAAGGAAGGGCACTGATTCGTAGGATGGTCTTCTTCACAGATAAAACACACTTCTATGGAGTGCAATGGACATTCGTTCCTAGGATGCTTTCTAGTGCACCTAGGACAAAAGATAGCCAAAGCCCTCTCGGCTTCCTCTTGCTTCATTTGGATCTACAAGGTATCTAGTTGCATGGCAAGAAACTGCCTCACCTTGCTCTTGAAATCTTCCATCTGATTTGCAACTTCGTTTTTGGATAAGGTACTGCTCCCAACAATTCTGTTTATAGCCATTTGCTCCAGAGGAATGTTTTCTTCTTCTTCTTCTCCCCTAGAGGTTCTTCAAATATGTCTTGATGTCCACCTAGGGGTTCTTCTTAATCACAGCCATCGAAGAAGAGAGAAGGTTGGCTGTGTGAAGCAGTGGGCGTGTTGTGCAAACATGTTTTTGACTTATCTCTACTCCTACAAGGCATGAAATTGGTTGACTTTTGTTTTTCTCTGCTTGTACCTGCAAAACTAAAATAGATTGAACTGCAACTAACTATCTTGTTGAAATGAAAATGCGGAATTGAAATGAAAGCAAGAAAGGACTAATCTATTTTGCTGAAATGAAATTGCAGGAATGAAATGCTAAGCTACGCTTGCAGAATTGAAATGCTAATCTACACTTGCAGAATTGAAATTGCGGAATTGAAATGCTAATCTATGAAAGAAGGAAATATCTAATCTACTTTTGTGGAAATGAAATTGCAGAATGGAAATGAAACAATCTACTCTACGCTTGCTGAAATAAACTACTTAGCAGAAGGTTGCAGTAGAAAATAGAAGAAAAGCAGCAGTCACCAATACTTTGACGCTTCCCCGGCAACGGCGCCAAAAAGATGGTGGGCCCCAGTATTGCAGCAATAATGCTGCAACTCCTAGGGCTCCCTTCTTTACTTTTATCAACCTGGTAGTTCGTAAAAAACTTGGAAGCGACGATGCTATATGCACGAGTTCTAGCTCTTGCCACGACTATCACTTGATCAACTGGCACAAGTCCGCTAGGATCTTAAGCCAACTTCTATGAGATATTAGAAGAAGCTTTTAACTATGATGGATGGAAGCTAACTCAACAGAGGCTAATCTACTTGCAGAAAGAAGCGAAAAGTGGAAAGGAAATGCAAACCCTAGCAAACCCTAGTTTTACCGACTAACCCTACTCGTGCAAGAAAAATGATGAAAGCTATAGAAATGAATTCCATTGACTCTTATAAAGGTACAATGAATGTGATTAAGCTACTTCTAAAGTGAAATCTGAAAAAAAAAACATCTTTTTGTATTTTTGAGTAAGTTGGCAAAATTATTGTGCATGTGCTTTGACTGTTTTTGACTGTGTAGAGGTGGATTGGCAAAAAGAAATGCTTGCAGGAGGTTGGGAAGGTTAGAAGAGGGCCTAAGGGGTCCCTAGCACCCTTCTAGAGAGTTTCATAGTGATCAGATCTCAAGAAACTGCTTTCGTGAGCTTCTACAGGAAGTCTGCAGGGGTTCTACAGGATGTTCTGTAATTTCTACAGGATGTTCTATACGATGTTCCGAAAAGAGGATTTTGGAGGGTTGATGGAGGAAAAATGGTGGGAAAGTGGAAATGGAGGTTGGATAAGGATGTTAAGGGGTCTAGGACCTGGTGAATGAGGCTAAGGAGCGATTGGATTTGTTCTAGGATGGAGGGAGCAGTGATGCACAAGAATGTAGAAATTAGGGCAAAGTGGGAGAATGTGGCAAATGAAAGGCAAGAATTCGAGTTGGAGGATGGAGCAGGTGGGATTGATGGAGTACAGGTAGATAGAGAGATAATATAGGTGCTCTGCAAATTATTTCTCCAACTGAACAAACAAAGACTCGGAAAATCAAGGACCTAGCTACTTTAACCTAATCTGATCTAAATAACAGTAAAGAAAATGAACAGAAGTTTATTTGCAATGAAATCATGTGAAATAGATATGCAAACTAAGCAATCATGAACCTGAGCATGTAACCACAATCTGGTATCAACTTCTGCAAATGAGAATCTAACACTAACGATTGCATGATGAAGCAAAGACAGTGTTTTTGGTGGCAGCAAGGACACCTTGGTCTCAGCTCATAGTCCCACGGAGGGAGAGGTGAGATCAGGGGTGCTTGATAGCCTTTTTCTGAAGATCTTCTCTGTTATTAACCTATCAAATCAATCTGAACATGAAAAGCTACTTTAACCATAAAAAACAACCTAAGTAACGAAACAAGATTTTAATCTAGATAACAGATTTTATTTTAAGAATGCAGCAAAGACACATAAAGGTACACAAAAGAGTTATTGGGCACTTGGGGTTGGGCCCAACCCCAAGAGCTACAACCTCCTAAGAGAGATCAAAGCTGGTGCAAAGCTGGATTCATCTTTATTGCTCAAGAAATAATAGTTACATCAAAAACTATCTACAAGAAAAAGCTTGAAAATGTGTTGAAATGCAGAGCTAACCTGCTCCCTACAAACTGACTAAAAAATGACTAAAATCGAACTACCAACTAGCTAACTCCAATGAGGCCCTCAGCCTTCTTATTTATACAAATTGAGGACCCCTACAATCCTCCTAAACTTTAGGAACTCGGCTGCCAAAACTTGCAGTTAACAGCAAGTTTACTAGCCCTTGCTCGGCTACCCTTGTGATAATCGATGTGGTGGCCTTTGAACTCCGAGCTGCTAGTGGAGAATTTGAGGTAAGGTCCCATAAATGAAGGAGACACCTTCCTAAAAATCCTCTCCCTTGCTCCTCCATGAATTTGGCTACCAAGTGCTCATCAAAACCTTTGATTTTGTCTCAAAATTGACCAAAAAACTATACAAAGCACCCATTAGACTTGTTGGCATAATGACTAACCCAATTCACTCTATTAGCATAAATATAATTGAAAACATGCAATAAACTAATGAGAATGGTGGATTAAGTCGAATTAGGAGGCTAAATGAGTCCATATAATTACTCATTTCTGGGGCTCATCAATGACACCTATTGGTATAGGAGCACAACAGGTGGTACCCTTCCTTTACTCCTCATAACTGTTTGTTATCCCTACCATCCTTTGCCACACACCTTGATCGAGGTTTTGGTTGTTTGGATTCCCATTTTCCTAGATTTGGCCTGCGATCTTGGGCCAATATTTCCTCCAGAGCTTTGAATCTGTCATTCCTGGGCTGTATTGGTCATAATTTTTCCAGCGAACCATTTTGTTGATTACAACCCCAGTTGGTCAGGAAGTCAGCCACTTTATTCCCTTCCCATCTTACATGTCAGACCATTATATAGTCGAACTTGTGAATGAGATCCCCTATCTCTTGTATAAGGTGCGTTGTCCTCCAACTTTGGCTAAGTTTGTCCCATGATGTGCCATTTTTTAGTTTCACCAAGGTGGTTGTGACCAGACTAGAGTCTCCTTCCGCCTCGACGTTTCGATATCCCATTCTTACAGCTATTCTAAGTCCTTGACCCGCTGCAGCGAATTCTGCCTCATTGTTTCTTGTTAGCCCACACGATTCAGCATATATGAGCCACGTGCTAGCTTGAGTTTCTCTGAAGATGCCACCAAGGCCTACTACTTCCGGGTTCCCTTTTGAAGCCCTGTCGAAATCAAGTTTTATGAAACCTTCTTCGGGGGTAGTGAATTGAACCAGGGAACCTATATCCATCCTATCTTTTTTCCAGGCATTTGGAGTGAACATTTCCATTGTTATGTTAAGTTTTCGAAGGATTCTTGCTTCCTGGGGGGGAACTTGCCAATCTTCAGGGCTCCATTTTTCTACTAATATAGTCTCCCTAATGTTTCTAGCTATTCCTTCCCACACCTGATCTTGGTTTGATATTTTATTTTTGAAAACTTTGCGGTTTCTTTCTTTCCATATGGCCCATAGGTTTAAACCTAAGGATAGTCCCCATACTTGGTTCAATATTGGACTTGAGAAAATATTGTTGCACCATAGAAGGATTGTTTCCTTTATGCTGTGGTAGTCCCGATCCATCCTTTCGAAGACTCCTTGCAACTGACTCCATTTTTGTCTTGCAAACAGACAAGAATTTAGCATATACTCCATATCCTTTATGTTTTTTTTGCACATCCAGCATAGGGACGGGCCCTGAATTCCCTTTTTCTGAAGTTGGTCCTGGATTAGGATCCTCCCTTTGCATGCCAACCATAGGAAATGGGCTACCTTTGGCCACTATCCCCCCTTCCAGATTTTTTTCCAAAGAAGTCCTTCTCCATCTTGAGCTTGTTCTGCTTTCATGTCATACACTTCTTTGCTGGTGAAGGTACCTTTCACAGTGTGGCTCCATCTCAGAATGTCGGGGTCATTCCTAATCATGATTTTTCTAGATCTCATTTCTTTTTCAAAATCTGCCCATTGCTCTGTCTCTATACCCTAGCCCCAATCTTCCTTCTTCTTCCATCTCCTCCAATTCCCTATTCCTTACTCCTCTTTCCAAAATTTCTCTACATATTGGATGTTGTTTTCATTATTAAATCTATATATGTCTCTAAGGTCTTGCCTATCTATTAGTCTTTCTCTTTGTTGCCATGAGTCCTGCCAAAATCTTGTTGTTCTGCCATTGCGAATTTTCCAAAAAGCATGCTGGTTTATAAGATCCCTATTTTGGCTTACCAGTTCCATATTGTTGATCCTTCGGGTGGGTCTCTATAACGTAGTATGTCCTCAGTTCTCTCTGACATGTTATACTTTCTTGTCCATATTTGTTTCCATAAGTCCCTTCTTCCCCCCAACCATCTCCACCATAATTTAGCTCCCATTACTTGGTTTAAAGTGTATAGGTCTCTGAGGCCAAGCCCTCCTTCCATATTTTTTTTTACCAATCTCTGCCAAGATATAAGGGCCCATTTCCTTGTTTGTTGAGCCCCTCCCCATAGGAATTTTTTAAAGATATAAACCATTTTGGTGCATGCCCCCTTAGGGGCTGCCATGCCTAACAGTTGGTATATGGCAATTGACTAAAGCACTACTTTGAGGAGGACAGTTATGCCTGCTAGGTTGAGGAATCTAAAGGCCCAACTTCCCAACCTTCCTTATAGCTTCTGAAGGATCTGCTGCCATCCTGATAGTTTTAGAGAGTTTTCCGATAGAGGCATGCCCAGGTATTTAGTGGGGAGTTTCCCTGTATTGAACCCCAGGATCCTAGCAAGATAGGTCTTAACATTCCCTTTGGTGTTGAAGAAGAAGGTACACGATTTTTCATTGTTTATTTGGGTCCCCGATGCCATCATGAAGGTGTTCAATATTTCTTTGATTCTGCAAGCTTCTCTAAGTGATACTTGGCAAAAAAACATGATATCATCAAGGAATTGTTGGTAGGTTATGGAAAGGTCATTCCCCCATATCCTAAGGCCTTTAATCCTAGACTCCTGGGCTTCGTTTTTGATGTATTTGCCCAGACCTTCTGCAACAATAATGAACAGGAAGGGTGACAATGGATCACCTTGTCTCAGCCCCCGGGTAGGGTTAAAGGTTTGGGTAGGGGTCCCGTTCAACAGAATAGAGATGACAGGGGTGGATATCATGGCACTGATCTAGTTTATCCATTTGTGGTTAAATCCATATGCTGTAAGGATGCTCTTCAGATACTCCCAACTTTACCAATCGTAGGCCTTTGATAGATCAAGCTTAATCATCATTCTAGCTAGCTTTTTTTCCTTGAGGGAATGAACTACCTCTTGAGAGGTTACCATCCCTTCCAATATTTTACTTCCCTCGACAAATCCTGTCTGCTTCGGGGATATGATATTCGGCAAAAGAGGTTTTAGTCGCTTTACAATCAGAGTGGCTATAATTTTATAAATGAAATTACATAGGGCTATGGGGCAAAATCCCTAAGGGTATTCCAATTTCGATGTCTTGGGAATGAGAGTTATGAAAGTGAAGTTTAGACTAGGACATACTTTTTGATTTTGCCTTGATTCCTTCATGACTTCCAGAATGTGTCTTCCCATGAAGTGCCAAGTGGCTTGGTAGAATTTTGCAGTAAACCCATCGGGACCAGGGGCCTTATTTTTCTTCATACCCTTGACGATTTCTTCCACCTCTTCAAGCGTAGCTTCTCTCATCAAGGCAAGGTTTTGTTCCTGCGTGACCCTTTGAGATATATGTTGAGAAATTCTTTGAATTACTTCCATTCTGTCTTCTTGTGGTTCTGATAGGAGATCTCTAAAGTGGTTTACTAGGAGCCCTTCCATCTCCTCATGTTATACTCTATGATTCCCCTCTTCATCTTTTAGGGAGAAGATTCTATTGTTTTGGTAGTGTTGGGCCATAGACTTGTGGAAAAACTGGGTATTGCGCTCCCCTTCTCTTAACCAGTTCACCCTCAATTTTTGTTTCCATAGAATCTCTTCCTGTTTTCTCCTTTCCTCCAGTTGACTTATTAATTGGCCCTCCTTTGTTGTTAGCTCTTTTGATCTTCCTTCCTGGATGATTCTTTGTTGCACCTCTATCATTCTCTGATTAAGCTGCTACTGGTCCTTATATGCCCAAATTATTCTTTGTTCCATTTCTTTATCTTCTTCTTGATTTCCTTGAGTTTTAATTGTAACGTACGCATACAGTTCCTCCATTGCTGATTGCTCTGCGTCCACCAGGCCTCAATTTTTTTAATGAGGGTTGGGTCCCTTAGCCAAAAGGCTTCAAACCTAAAAGGTCAATTTTTCAGGCTCACTTTCAAATCCACTTCCAGTCATATTGACCAGTGGTCTGATCCCATCCCAGGAAGAATCGATGCTTGTATGAATATATCTCAGCTGATAACCTACTAAGATATTAGGAATCTATCCAATTTGGAAGCAATTTGGTGATTCCCTCCACTTTTGTTGTTCCATATGTGCACCCCATTTATTGTTGGGATGTATACTAGGCATTGCTCTGCTATGGTGTCCCCAAATAACTCCATGTCTATGTCCATTCTTCTCATGCCTACCCTTTTCTCCGCTAGTGAAGTGATCATGTTGAAGTCTCCTCCCACCACCCATAGGTCGTCTGGGTATATACTTCTCATTTTTGCTAAGTTTTGGAGGAAAACCCTTCTTTCTTCCAGGATATGGGGCCCATATACTCCTCTGAGGAGCACCCAATCTTTCGATCTGATGACTCTAAATCTTCCTGAGAGGATTCTTGGGATGCTGACCCAGTCTTCAAACCATATTTCTCCTGGGTTCCAGATTATCGTCAACCTTCCTGCACTTCCATTTGCATCCTGTACGATAGCCTGGTACTGGGGTTTGATGTTTCCAAAATTTCTTTTAGTTTTCTTTCATTGATTTTCATTTCCTGAATTATCATTATACCAGGTATATCTTTTTTCAATCTCTCTTTGAGGTATCTCTGCTTGCCTCTGTTATTGAGGCCTCTTATGTTCCATGTTGTAATAATCATTTCAACAATTTTGGGGGTTGTTGAAAGACCTCTGATAATGGCACTACTCTCTGTGAATTTACTAGTAGCTCCCCCACCATCTCTATGGATTCATTCATTGGTCTTCTACCCCATTTCTTTTCCCCTTTTCCTGAGGTTCCTGGTTCTTGCCCTTGTCCACCATGGGACCCTAGGTGCTCTAGCTGTGCAATAATAGTTGATCCTTGTTTTATCTTGTATTGATGAAAGGTTTCTTTGTAGAGTTTTTTTTTATCCTCTGGGATAAAGCGTTCGTCCATATGTGTCCACTCTTGCCGTAGTTGTTTCATCACTTGCTCTGCCACACTGAGATCTTCTTTCTGGGACTCAATCTCCATTGGGTTTTTCTCTACCATTTGCATGGTATTCTCCTCTCTTTGGTTTTCATCTATTTCTTGTCTCTTTTTCTTATTTCCTTTGGCCTCTTTCAACTGCATGCTTTCCATCTCCTTGGTACGTTCACTGCTTGTCTCCCCCGTCTCGTCCACCTGAAGGGTGGCAAATCTGTTATGATTGCACTGCTCTTTCTCATTTTGATTTTCTTTCTGGTTCCCTATTGGTTTTGGGTTTCTTTTCCTTCTGTGCACCTCCTCGAATCCGTTCCCAGCCTCTCTTGCCATTGCGTCTCCTGCCTTCTTCTCATTTGACTGATTTTCTGGGTTATTTAACGGGCACGCACGATATAGGTGGCCATATTCATGGCATCGCCTACATCTGAATGGGATATGCTCATAGTATAGGGGTTGTTTCCATATCTCATTATGATATTCTAGCTCTATGTAGTTTGGTAGCAGCTTAATGATATTCATGTACACACAGATTCTTACGTAGAAGTTGTAACTACCTTTTCTTATAGAGTCTGCCACTTTGACAAAGGTTCTGATCAAGTTGACTATTCCTTCCAACATTACAAGATACCAGAAGTCCATTGGTAGGACGAAAATTTGTACCCAAATGGGAGGTGCCAAAAGCTTCTCTTGGTCTGGGTTATAGCATTCCTCCCACTCATAAACAGGCCAGCATTGTTGAAGAAATACGACCCATCTTGAAAACCTTCTCCTTGTCTTGTAGTTTGGAAAATATTACAAAGAAGAATCCTTTCGCCCCAACTTGAGGTCTATATGCGCCTTTGGCTACCATCGTTGCTGGATCCATTTGATTAGTTCCTTCTCGATTAGCCAAGCCCCAATAAACTTGTGTATCAGGGCATGGTCCTTCATATATCTTCTATATTCCTCTAGCTTGTTGTTGGGTATCACAAATCGAGGTTTCTTGGTTGCTCTGGGTAGGCATTTTCCTCCCAAGCCTGCTTTCCATTCAACTCCCAAAACTAGTATCCCTTCCCGCAATTTTCATTGCCTCTGACTACTCCATGAAGACTCGTCTCCCCTGCAGCAACATTTTGGTAGGAGGGGATACCTTCCCCCGTGCCATACCACTCATTTCAATTGTTAGCAGGATCCTTTGTTGCTTTGCCCCTGTCGTGTTTAGACTGCGGTGTTTGCAAGTTTGTCAAACAAAGTCCGTGACGCCCAAACTCTAGTTGTTCCTGCTCTTCCTCCGATCTTCCTCTCCCAATACTATTTGCAATTATTGTGCATATTTTCAATTTTAATATATTTCCGGGTTAGATCTATTTCATGAAATATGTGAAAACTAAAAGATCTAAGGTTCAAATCTCTTGTTTTTGACTTGGTTTAAGGAGAAGAGCCTAGGCCAAGCCAAGCCATGAACCTCTAGAAAATACAAAAACAAAAAAATGAACACAAAAATTTAAAATAAATCACTTGATAATGATCACTTTCAAACCATATAATTCTAAAACAACTCTATTTCACATTACCAAAATTAACGAAATACAATTTACAAAAGTTATGTGAAATCTTTGGTAGCCTGATCTTTCTTAATAAATAATAAATCATTACCATGTAACAATACGGAATCAAAAGGTTTCAAAATAAATACCAATTTATCAAATCATTATTATATTAGTTTATTAATAAGTTAAAGTAACTCATTATTATATTAGTTTATTAATAAATTAAAGGAACTTCTATTATTAAATAGAGTAATGTCTGATTGGAGATAACATATTAGTTTTTGGTTTACAAATTGGTGAGACACTGATTTCCTGCTTATTTTTAATATCAAAAAATTATAATTGGTCGATAAAAAGGAGGTGGGAAATCATGTTGAATGGTAAACCATTCACACGAAACTTTTCAACGAAAACATCGGAAGCTAATTTTCTCAATGAGCGTTAATATGTTTCAACGAGAACATCGGCATCCAATTTTCTATGCGGAGGCGGAACACTTTTTAACCAATGACTTTGTTATTAAATAATGTTTTTTTATTAAAACAGACGGGAGATTTACTAATGATTACATCAAATCATTAGTAAATTAAAGCAACTTATATTTTACTGATGGGAGATTCCATGATAGTTTTTGGTTTAGATACCTCTTACACATGGAGTTCGTGCGTCTATTGGTAATCGATTTTAGTTTTCATTTTATATGATGAAGTTGAATGGGAAACCACTTTTATCATCAGTGGAAGACGTGAGCGTTGTGAGATTAAATAATATTCTTTGTTCCGCAGAGGAGGAACAACCTCATCATTCATGCCTTCTCCTTCTAAGTTCACACTATACACGGTACTACGTATTCTTCACGACGCCGAAACATGCGGTTTCTCTCCTTATAAATACTCACTCACTTCTCCACCTATACTCACTGCATTTCTCCCCTCTCCTCTCCCGGAGGCTGCGATTTCAACCACCATGCCCTCTCTTTCTTTTTCTTTTCATCTGCTCTTTCTCCTCCTCATCTTTTCCTTCACCCACTCTTTTCATAATGATCACCAATCCCTGGTGGCATTCAGGATCCTCACTGCCAGCGATCCACATCATTCCCTCGCAGATTGGACTCTCGCCAACCCCTTCTGCAACTGGACCGGTGTTACCTGCAACCGTCGCCATCCATACAGAGTGACCTCCCTCAACCTCATTGCCATGGATCTGCGCAGTTCCATTGGTCCATCGCTCGACAAATTGTCATTTCTCCGCACGTTCATTCTCTCAGGCAATGAGCTTACTGGTTTGAGGGAGCTCAGGTTGAGGGAGCTCGGGTCAGGGATGCCTCTTTCATTTGAGGGAGCTCAAGTTGGCACATAATGAATTGGACGGAGATATCCCAACTCAACTCTAAAGTTGCAGAAATTTGACTCTTCTCGCGCTCTCCTTCAACAACCTGACCGGAAATATCTCGAGCGAGTTGATTTCCCTCCAAAAATTGCAACTGCTTGCCTTGGGAGAGAATGCGCTGACAGGTATTGTTCGCTCTTCCTTGGGAAACCTTTCATCGCCGATTCATTTTGGTTTGGAATGCAGCAGTCTCATCGGTTACATCCCGAGTCAACTCATCAGCTGCAAAAATTTGACTACTCTATTTCTCGTCGGCAACCATCTGACCAGAAATATCTCGAGGGAGTTGGGTTCCCTTCCACAATTGCAACGCCTTGACATGGGAGAGAACGATCTGACAGATACCATTCCCTCTTCCTTGGGTTGCCTCACCCGAATGCAATAACTTTCTCTTTCACTAAATGACTTGTCAGGTCACATTTCCACATCTTTGTCAAATATGTTAAACTTGCAATATCTCAGTTTAGTGGGAAATCAACTTATTGGAGGTATTCCAAATTTTATTGGAATTTTCTCTAACTTGTTATCACTCAGTTTAAGTTATAACAAGCTGAGTGGGACCGTGCCTATAGAGTTGGCTAAGTTATCTTTTCTCGAATTCTTACTTTTGAATAGCAATCAACTAGATAGTTGCAATGCTATAAACATCCCTTCTCTAACTGCTCTTACTAATTGTTCTCACTTAAAGCACTTATGGTTGCATAACAATAAATTAAGTGGTGCTTTGCCACTTGCAATAGGTAGACTTTCTACTAATTTATCTATGTTAGCATTATCAAATAATAAAATACAAGGAAACATCCCTTCACATATAGGTAATCTTCGCAGCCTAATCTTATTAAATTTAAGTGAAAATTTTCTAAATGGTAATGTTCCATCTGGAAAGATTCCAAATTCCCTTTCACTCCTTCAACAACTAAGAAGACTCCATCTTCATCACAATAAGTTATCAGGGACCATACCTTCCAGCTTAGGAGATTGTATGAATTTGGAATTGCTTGACCTATCTCACAATAGGCTCTCCGAAAGTATACCACATGAAATTGGGAAATTTTCTAATCTACAGTTCTATTTGAATTCTTCATGGAATTTATTAGAAGGTTCCTTGCCCACAGAGATTGGTAAAATTGCAATGGCTCAAGCTATAGACATTGATGTCAATCAATTGACTGGGGCAATCCCCCCTGCACTTGGAAGTTGCAATGAGCTACAATTATTGAACTTATCTCACAATTCCTTCCAAGGGTCTATTCCTGAGTCACTTGGAAAATTAAAAATCCCTACAAGCCTAGACCTCTCTTCCAACAAATTATCAGGTGTAATACCAGTGGTCACACTCAAGAATTTGAAAATGCTTCAAAGCTTGAATTTTTCTTTCAATAATTTCACAAGGGAAATTCCAGAAGGAGTTTTTTTTTTGCAAATAAAGCAATTGTCATGTCCCTAATTGGAAATCCTGGCCTTTGTGGACCGCAACTATTTCAACTGCCTGCATGTCAAACAACAAGACATCATTTTACACTTGTGAAAAGACTGATACTGCCAGTGAGTGGAGTTTCTACTTTTATATTATGTTGTTTACTTTTGGGATTCCTTTGGAAAAGAAATATGCCTATGCAAAACTTTGATTCCTCACAAGCCATTTTGCAAAGGTTGGAGCACAAAAGGATCTCATATCAAGAGCTTCATATAGCAACTAATGGATTTGTCAAGACCAACTTGTTGGGAATAGGGAATTTTGGTTCAGTTTATAAAAGAATTTTGAGTGATGGCACACTTGTTGCTGTAAAAGTTTTCCAATTGCTAAAGGACAAGGCTAAAAAGAGTTTTAAAGTAGAATGTAGCATCTTGCAAAAGGTTTGACATCGAAATCTGGTGAAAATCATAAGCTCATGTTGCAACATTGATTTCAAAGGTTTAGTGTTCGAATTTATGTCTAACGGAAGCCTGGAGAAGCATTTGTATCCTAATACAAATGACAACAATGGTGAAGATGCTTGTGAAATGGGACTAAAGACACGATTGGACATTGCAATAGATGTGGCCCATGCCATTGAATATCTCCATCATGATTCTTTTGTGCAGGTAGTTCATTGTGATTTAAAACCCAATAATGTGCTTATTGATGAAGACATGTTGGGGCATATAACTGATTTTGGTATTGCAAGATTAGTTGATGAAACCTCCACCGAGTCACTTACTTCATCACTTTCTTTAAGAGGATCTATGGGCTATATTGCAGCAGGTATGACATTTAGAATGTTAAATGTTTACTTTTTGTTTCTAAATGTCTCATCAACATTTTTGTATGGGCCAATAGAGAAAAATTTGATGAATGTTATCATGAATACAGAGTATGGATTCGGTGAGCCAGTGTCTACCAAAGGAGATATTTACAGCTATGGCATTTTGTTATTGGAAATGCTTACCAGGAAACGACCAACTAATGATATGTTTTCTGGAGACCTGAACTTGCACAAGTGGGTAAATTTGGCCTTTCCAAGTAGAGTAAAGGAGGTAATTGATCACAACCTTCTTAGGGATGTGGATGGAGATGAATTTGAAGAAAATAATGTATTCAATTGCGTTTTTTCTTTGACACAGGTTGCTTTTCTTTGTTCAAAAGATTCACCCAATGAACGACCAACTATGAGACATGTAGTATTGGTATTGGAGAGGCTTAGAAATGATTTGGGGTAAAATGAAGTTGCTTCTAGGAGATTAAGACAAAGCATATCTAATTTGCTTAGCAATACAAATTCAACAAGGAGTGATGCACATGCATCAAATGCCAATAGTTCTTCTTCATTTTAGTTTGTGAAAATTGGAATACCAGAAGATTTCAATATTGCTATTATTCATACAATGACACTTATTTGTTTAACCTATAATTGTTGAAGTAAATCTCTATTAGTATTTATATTTATATGCATTATTGTTAAAAAAAGGTGTGCATGCTTTTCAAACACAATATTATATAAATTGCAACTCATTTATTTTATTATCCATTCATAATGTCAACATTTTTAGTTTTTTTAAAAATCATTCCACTTTTTGTTTTTCTATAATTGAAAGGCTATGATTATTTAAAAGAAAACATCTATGACTTTTAAACACATATTTTAGCTTAATGAATTGATTTTATGAATTATGTTGGAGTTTGATTGTTTTTCTAATATTATCTTTAATTGTTCAACTAAATTTTTGTTAATGTTTACGATCTATTTATAATTAATATTAATGTGAAAATTAAATTCTTTAGTAACACTTTATTAACTAGATGAAAAATTTACATCTTGATGCGATTTATTATTATCAGCGATGATGTCAATATTCATATCCACAAAGTAAGATCCCCTAGGAATGAAATAGGAAAAAAAATATAGGAAATTAATTGTATTATCCTTGTAGCATAAGTGAATGGATTATTATTATTTTAAATGTAATTATAAGTAAAATTTTTATGTTATTAACAATAGTTTATATATTGAAAATTCATTTAAATGTGATTATTTATTTATTTATTCATTTTCATATAAATCAAATTAATGATACATCAATAAGAAGTATTTTCCTTTAAATACATAATTTGGTCAATATAATAACTTGATTTTGTACTATAACAAACAGATAAAAAACCTTGACCCATCCCAAAAAAATCGGTAAGACAAAACCCAGGAATGAAATTGTATATACAATGTATTCCTTAAGCATACAATTTTCATTTACAAATCATGCTAAAAGACATGAAAATTAATATTAAGAAATTATGACTTATTATAGATTTTAGTAATTTTGATTTTTTTAGTTATATTATAACTATATGATCTATAATTTTTCTATCTTCATATATTTTTGCACACATGTTTAAGAGACGTCCTTACCCTTTCAACCCTAGTTGTTTTCAAAGGACTCTTGTTGACCATGTAGATATTTGGCTTCTTGTAGTAAAGTTCTTATATCCTATTCAACACTTCCATTTGATAGTTAATCTTATTGATAAAACAATGAGATACAAAGATTGAGGTTTTTTTCCTATGCTCCTATTCATAAAGTAGAGAGTGATGAAATCTATGGTTTTATTTTTAAGTTGGACTCACTACCTTCAAGTGGATAGAGGTTTGTTAAATATCATATAAATATGTTATAATTTCAAAATGGAAAATCACATAGACTTCGTTTCTCAATTTTCTAAGTAGCATGTTCATCGATATGTCATTGAATTTATCTTAAAATGCATTGTTATGCTCTATTCCAAATTTAATTAAAACTTATAATCTTATGAGCTTAGATCTCTCTGTCAACTCCCTATTAAGGACAATTCAAAGTACTCTCAAGAATTTGGAAATGCTTTAGTGTTTGAAACTTTCTTTCAATAATATCATGGGGGAAATTCCAAAGGAGTTTTTTTCTCTTCTAAATAGAACAACTCTCATGTCCTTCATTGGAAATCCTGGCCATTTTAGACCACAAGATTTCCAATTACCTATCTCTCAGACAACAAGAGGTCATTTTGTATCTATGAAGGAGTATTATTGCTAATGAGTGGACTACTGCTTTTATATTGTGTTGTCTACTTTTGAGATTCATTTGGAAAGTAAATAAATGTATACAAAATGTTGATTCTTGCAACATATTGTCTGAAGGTTAGAGTAGAAAAGGATCCCATATCAAGGGATTCACATAGAAACTAATGGATTTACCAAGGCCAACTTATTTGCAACAAGGAATTTTCCGATTGATAAGAGAACTTTGATTGATGACACACTTTTTGCTATGAAATTGACTTATAAACACATATTTTAGCTTAATGAATTGATCATGTGAATTATGTTGGAGTTTGATTACTTTTTTAATATTATTTTAAATTATTCAACCAAACTTTTATTAGTGTTTATTATCTATTTATAATTAATATTACTGTGGAAATTAAATTCTTTAGTGACATTTTATTAACTAGATGAAAATTTACATCTTGATATGATTTATTATTATTATCTGTGATGTCAATATTCATGTCCATAAAGTAAGAGCCCCTCACAAAAAATCATACGAAACTAATTGTATTATATTTAAATCATAACTGGAATGGATATTTATTTTAATATAAATATAATTCTTTTTAATGGTTCTTAACCATAGTTTAAATGTTTGAAATCCCATTTTAAATGCGATTATTTTAAATTTTCATATGAATTAAATTAATGAGACATCAACAACAATTCTATTCTTTTAAATATATAATTTGATAAATTTAAATGCAAGTTATATATAATTTGTTTAAATTATCAACAAAATTTTAAAAGTTGAATTTTAATTTTAAATCTGATATGATATTTGATTTTTTTTTTATAAATAAGATTAGTGAACCATTAATTGAACTCGATGTTGTACTATATACAATGTATTTTTTAAGCATACAATTTTGATTTTACAAATCATGCTAAATGGATGAAAATTAATATTATGAAACTATGACTTATTACAATTTTTAGTATTTTTATCCCTTTTAGTTATATTATAACTATAGCATCTACAAATTTTCTATCTACATATATTGTTGCACACAAGTTAAAAAAATTTCCTTACTGTTTTCAATGAAGTCTTGTTGACCATGCAGATATTTGGCTTCTTGTAGTATGATTCCTATATCCTAGTCAACACTTCAATTTGGTAGTTAATCCTATTGATAAAATAATGAGATATGGAAATTGAGGTTTTTTTTCTATGCCTTATTCATAAAGTAGTGAGTCATGAAATCTAAGGTTTTATGTAGAGTTTGTCTCTCTAGCTTCAAGTGGATAGACGCTTGCTTAATATTGTATATATATGTTATTATTTCAAAATGGAAAATCACATATATTTCATTTCTCAAATTTCTAAGTAGCATGTTCACCGATATGCTCATTGAATTTATATAAAAATACATTATTAGGATCTATTCCAAATTCAATTGGAAATTTGCTATCTTATGAACTTATATCTCTCTTCTAACTCTCTATTAAGGACAATTCCAATTACTCTCACGAATTTGGAAATGATTCAATATTTGAAATTTTCTTTCAATAATCTCATGGAAGAAATTACAAAAGTGGAGGGTTTTTTCCAAATAGAATAGTTGCCATGTCCTTCATTGGAAATCCTAGCCTTTTTAGACCACAAACATTCCAATTATCTATGTCTCAAACAACAAGAGGTCATTTTTAATCTATGAAAGAATATCATTGCTAATGCATGGAGCTATTTCCTTTGTACTATGTTGTCTACTTTTGATATTCATTTGGAAAGGAAATAAGTGTATACAAAATGTTGATTCTTGCAACAAATTATCCAAAGGTTAGAGCAGAAAAGGATCCCATATCAAGAGATTCACATAGCAACAAATGGATTTACCAAAGCCAACTTGTTAGGAATTATTTTTTTTGTAATTTATAAGGGCACTTTGATTGATGACACACTTATTGCTATCAAAGTTTTGAAATTGCAAAAGAGAAGGTTGAAAAGAGATTTAGAGTAGAATGTAATGTTCTATTAAAGTTTCAACATTGAAATCTAGTGAAAATCATAACTTCATGTTCCCACCTCCATTTTAAAGGATTAGTGTTACAATTTATGTATAACACAAGCTTGGAGAAAAATTTGTATCTTAGTAAAAGTGACAACAATGGTGAAGATGCATCTGAATTGGAATTGAAAACAAAACTAGAAATTTCCATAGATCTGGCCCATTCCATGGAATACTTTCAGCATGATTATTTTGTTCAAGTAGTTAATTGTTATTAAAACCTAATAACATCTTTTTGGACGAAGACATGATGGAAAATATAATGGATTTTGGCATTGCAATATTAATTGATGCAACCCCTATTAACTCACTTTAACACTTGCTTTGAAGGGATCCATGTGATAAATTGTCCCAACTATGACATTTTAGAACATTAATTTTACTTGTTATTTTGCATAAAAAAAATTGTGCACATTGGTCATGTAAAATTTAATGGAAGTTGACTTCAATGCAAAGAATGGCTTAACTAAGGCAATGTCTACCAAAGTAGATATTTATAGCTATGAAAATTTTCTATTGGAAATACGTATTAGGAAGCAACCAACTAGTGAAATATATTTTGGAGAACCAAACTTGTGCAAGTGAGTGAAGCGAGTGTTTCCAAACATAGTGAATGTTAGAATTTTGGGTAGCTCAGAAGGTATTTTTGATAAGAATGCGCACCAAAATTTATTGGTTGGGAAATTTACCCAAAAGTGGGGTTTAGACCCAAAGTGTGGGTTTAGGACAAAAAGAAAAATAACTATATATTTTTAAGGGTCAAGTGGCTAAACCCTAAGCCTAGAGGTTTCTTAAGTGACCTGAGGAAAAGGATAAATAGAGGAGACCTAAGATGAGGTCTCACACATTGTATATAAGTGAGATGGACTTCATTTGAACAAGGAAGGGAGTTAAAGGAGCAAACTATACAACCCTAGATAAGGAGGGTCGTAATTAGCAAGGAGGGTCAAGCTTCTTCCTAGGAGGAGGCTAAAGTGGTTCGAAGATCTTCATTGTAAACAAAAGAAGTTGGTTACAGTAGATCAAGGTTATGTAGAAATTGCTTGTAGATTCAAATTGCTAAATTAATTTTCTAAAACATTAGACTTGAATATACTCTACTCATCAATGGAAATAATTAAACAATCTCTAAATCACGAAGCATACAAGAGAAATAATTAATTAAACACATTACACAATGATTTCCTGGGGGAAGTGACAACTAAAAACCCCTACTATATGTATATTGCATTAGTCAAAAAATATGAGAATATTACAATGCTTTGCTCAAGCCCGAGCATCCTCTACACTATCTTTATCTGTCTCACTGCTTCCTAGACAAGCCTTGGCCAATACTTAACCATTTTTCTGCTTGGCCAAGTCCCTATTTCCTTGTGTTGTTTCCTTGGGAATTAGCCCCCTATTAATTAGGTAACTTCCTCAATTTGCATTGCACAATCCTCATAGGCCTTCCTTTGACTGCATGCACCACATGTATAGTTCAAATTATTATACAACTAATAGTACATTGTCCTTGAACTCCAAGATCAACTAGGTAACTCTCAAATCTGACATGCATGAGTTATTTATGAGTGATACATCAATTTACTTGTTGATCATTGCAGGAAACATCACACTACTAGATCTCCCACTATTTCCTCCAACGATTGGAACTAGTTATCTGACTTTAACTCAGTTAAACTAAATTAATTAATTAAAACTCAAGATAAACTCAACTAGGGATCCTATAATGTAAGAGACACTCTAAATGACTCAAGTTAGACCCTCCACTCGAATTAATTGAGCCAACTAAGTCAAATTAAATTAGTTAGCTAATATAAGTTGTCATGAGATTTGGAATTACAATTTTATTCCTAATTTACTTCAACGACAAAATTAAATTATGATTTTCTTATTGCTTTTTCAACACTCCCTCTCAACAAGAAAGGGATTATCTGCTACCCCGATCCTGCCTCTATGAAACTTGAATTTTCACCTTAACAAAGCCTTTGTCAAAATATCTGCATCTTGTTACTCTGTAGGAGTGTACTCCAAAAACATGATTCTCCTATGCACATAATTTTGTAGATGGTGATATCGAATGTCGATATGATTGGACCAATCATGAAAAATTGGATTCTCATAGAGTTTGATACAACTTTTATTATCACAATAATCACTATAGGATCCATCTGTTGACCAAATAACCCAACAAGGATCTTCCTCATCTAGATAGCTTCACAAGTTGCTTGAATAGTAACCATGTACTATGCTTCTGCTGAACTGAGTGCTACTGATCTATGTTTCCTGTTGTACCAAGAAGCTACTGTTGATTTCCCCTAATGTGCTCTTCCTGTTAGATGGACTCCATGCCCAATCTGCACCTATGAAGCCTTGAAGCTTCACTCCCTCTGTCCATTTGTACCAAAGACCAATCTAAGTGGTGCCTCTGAGGTATCTTAACACATGTCTAGATCCCTTCCATGAGAGTTTAGTTGGCTTAACCATTTCTTGACTAAGATGGTTAACTGCAAAATGTATGTTCGATCGTTTGTTCACCAAATACATAAGTGAACCCACAAACTACCTGTAAATAGTAGCCTCCACTACTTCACCTGAAGTAGCATCTTCCTTCCTCCAATTTCTTGCTAGAGGAGTCTCCATGGGTTTGCTACTCTCCATGTGGAACTTCTTTAGTATCACATTCGCATACTTTCCCTAGGAGACAAACAATTCCTCATCTCCTTGCCATATTTCCATACCAAGGAAATAATGCATGAGCCCCATGTCCTTCATCTTGAATTCTCTTGCAATATCCTACTTGAAATATTTTACCAGCTTATCATCCCTTGTTAGAATTAAATCATCGAAATATAATAATATAATCAACAATTTACCTTCAACCAAAATATGTTAAAGGTTTGCATCGACTTCACTTTTGGTGAAGCCCAACCTGGTGAAATAACTTTCAATCCTGGTGTACCAAGCACAAGGTGCTTGTCTCAATCCATACAACGCTTGTTTGAGTTTGCACGCATGTGACTCTCTTTTGAAGGTATCAAATTCTTTCAGCTACTCAATGTACACCTCTTCCTCAATCACACCATTGAGGAATGTTGTTTTCACATCCATATGATGTATCTTCCATCTCATCTTCGTTGAAAGTGCTAGAATAGATATGATGAAGAGTACCTTGATACTAGAGCAAAGGTCTCCTCGTAATCAATTCCCTCAACATGAGAGAACCCTCTGGCCAAAGATATGTCCTTGTGTTTCTGTAAACTCCCATATAATGCTTGCTTTACCTTGTAAAGCCATTTGGAACTCACCACCGACTTATCTGTTGGTCTTGGGACCACTTCTCAAATACTGTTTCTAATAATGGAGTCATACTCCTCAACCATGGTATTAGAGTTGAGGTGAAGACAATGCCCAAGCAAGAGTGAAAGAGCAATCACCAAAGACAGTTGGACAAGACAAAATGATCAATGGGTTCCTCATAATTCACGCACGATGAAGTCGAAGTTGAGAATGTTATTAGAATGGTGTAGTGGAAGGTTCTGATAGCCTACCTAAAGATCAATTCATTGGGAAGTTTGAATCTAAGGGTGGGAGGAAAGACAGATGCCATGGTTACAATAAGTTCGGCCATTATGTGAGGGAGTGTTTGAATGGCAAAGACACATCTCTTGATGAAGATAACAATCATTCCAGGGACATCTTCAATGATCAAAGGAATGGCTAGTAATACGGGTCATCAAGGAAATGGTCCACTCGTCAAAGAAAGCAAGGAATCCCAGAATCACTTTTATGTACCTGATCGCAAGAAGAACCTGGTGTCCATATCGGAAATGGAAGTTTAAGGTTTCATGGTGACACTCATTAATGGAAAGGTACGTGTTTGAAAATAGATATTTCAAAGATGTCTTGGAGTTCAAGGTTGTATCAAGTCCACTAGTGACCATGACCATTGACTCAACGCCAGAGGTCTGTGAGTCAGATGTTGATCGAGATGCCTGAATTCAAAAGGAGCATGAAGGTACATGTCTGAGATATACCGAAGGAAAATATTATAAGGGGACCATTCCCCTCATGCCACAGGTCCATAGGTTTAGAACAACCTGAGGAGTTTGAGATTCATGATCAGGAATCTCATGTATGCAGGTGGTAGAAAGCCCTCTATGGCTTGAAACAAATCACCCCGGGCATTGTATGAGAGGATCAATAGCTGTTTGATGAAGCTGAGATTCACTAGGAGTGAAATTGATCCAAACCATTACACAAAGGTTGTGGATGATAAACCTCTCATACCTGCACCTATGTCTGACAGGTGCAGACC
>APFE031240338.1:0-17826 GCA_000404065.3 Pinus taeda | reverse complement strand
TTTTATATCCCAGCCTAAAGGATTTCTTGTGAAAGGAAATGAATATAAAGTATGCAAACTTGTGAAATACTTGTATGGCCTCAAACAAGAATCGTGAGCCTTGTATGAAAAACTGACTGAGCATCTTCTGAAACTCAATTTCAAACATTATGTTCTTGATGATGCAACTTTGTTTGTCAAGAAAGTTGGAAAAACAATTGTATATCTTGTTGTATACGTAGATGATCTTTTGATAATAGGGAACAATGAAAACTACATTGCATCCATAAAGAAGGAATTGAAGAAGGGTTTTGAAATGACTGATTTGGGCTATGTTCATTACTATCTTGGGATTGAAATAACTCAACATCTAAAGTACATATTCATTTCTCAAAATAAGTACATTGGAGATCTGTTGAATATGTTTGGCATGAATGAATGCAATCCTTTGACTACTACAATGGAATAAAACTTAAAACTCACATCCATTGAAGGAAAAGAATTTGAGGATGCATCAAAGTATAGACAAATTGTAGGAAGTCTCAACTACGTAACTACTACAAGACTAGACATTTCGTTTGTTGTTGGAATTCTCTCCAGATTTATGCAAAAGCCTTGTGAGGGACATTGGTCTACTGCAGAAAGAGTTCTAAAGTACTTGAGCGGAACTCAAGACTTTGGAGTCAAGTCTACACAGGTGGGTGACTTCAGCTTGATTGGATACTCTGATTCAGACTTCGATGGAGACAAAGAAACTGGGGTATCTACTTTAGGTTATGCTATGAGTCTTGGATCAAGAGCTATCTCCTAGAGATCACACAAACAATTAGCTCCATCAAATTCCACAACAGAATGCGAATAATGTGTAGTATTGAGGCACAAAAGACATTGTGTTGCGCCAGCAAAAATTCCTTGAAGCCTTTGCAGGTAAAAATGCATATCCAAACTCCACTCTGATTGACAATACCGTCTGCAATAAATTTGGCCAAGAACCCAAAGTTCCATGATCGAACAAAGCACATCAATACTAAAGATCATTTGATTCAACATCATGTCGAGGACAAAACAATCCATCTCCGCCATTGTTCCACTAATGAGAAAATTGCAAACATCTTCACCAAAGCACTTGGAAGAGAAAAGCTTGAATGATTCAAAACAATGCTTGGACTCACCAACATCCCTCCAGATTAAGGGGGGGAATGTTGACACCTAATCAGAAGGATTGGGTGCACAACTATAATTAATGTAAATAAATAATAGAGAAGATAAAGAGACACCGGGAGATGAACCAAACAATCACTCCCTCTTGTATATAATAATGAACAACCTGAATGAATAATAGAGTTCTGATTTGAGGAGTTACATCCTAGTTTGACAATGATTGTTTGACTTAAATGACTTTTCAACTTTACATGACTCTTCATGTGGTTCTCTTGGACTTGCTTGTTACATTACATTGATTAAAACAATATGGACCATAGTAGTGATGTGGTTGAGATGACACATGACATGACTCGACACGACAGTGGTAGTATGTTCATGCTAATGGTGGTGTCCATGTTGAGTTGTAGTGTTGCTCGGTGATGGGTATGCTCTTCGTGTATCATAAATTCATCTCTACATGACCAGGTGTGTGAAGTCTTCAATGGTCATGGTGTTTTCTTCCTGCTTCACGTGGATTTCTCTCCTTTGATTGTAGTTGGCATGCTCCATGTGTTCATCCGTTCACGAACAAGTCTTCTAGCATGCACTCCTTATTCATCTAGTTCATCGCCGTTCCATGCCTCATCCATATACCTGTCTCTGTAATCACTCGTGATGAGATGCCATCAAATCCAAAAATCGCCTAGTCTTCCACAATGCATAATGTTTCATTTTCGGGTGCAGGTGACTGAGACAGGAGACAAGGCTTTGAAACCACATAGATCAGATTTCAGGCTGGGATGAAGGCTATGGCCACTGTCAATGAAAATTATGCAGAGGTAACTGGGAGGCTGAGATGGGTAGTTTGGATCAAGAATGAATTTTTGTGGAATTTGGCTCGACCAGAGGGGAAATCTATGCAATTTTTCTAGTGAGACAATGCATGCAGCAAGTGACGGGGTGACACTTGTAGTCAAAATGTGCATGTTCTTTGGGAAGGCTGGCAGCACGCTATGGGAGCTCACTGGAAAAAACTATTCAAAGCTGGGTGGTTGGCCTGCAGGACACCTCTATGCAGTTTCTGGGCTGAGCGGGATGTCGGGTAGCTAGGAGACAACCCATGAAAATTACACAACATTTAGGAGGAGCAATAGGTCAACCCACTAGGTGACTAGATGAAAGAACTATAAATTTTTCGAGGACAATGTAGTGACATGCATCAGGTTCTTATCAGGCATGCCTATGGAATTCCTTCAATCAGTGGAGGTGGGCACATTAGAAAATTTTGTGCAATTTTTTTGAGGAGTGAAGCTCGGGGTCACTTCCTGGTCAAGCTCTCTCATTTACCAGTTAGAGGCTTTGTAGATTTTCTTGCGGGCAATGCAGATTGAGATGACTTTCTAAGAAAATTATGTGTTGTTCTAGGTGACATTTAGTCAAGTTGATTCGAGGGTTGCATAGTGCAGACTTCCTAGGAGGTAGCCTCAATCTGTAAGCAATTTTGGGTAGAAGTACATGATCACTAAGGGAGGACACTGTGCATTTGCAGCTCAATGAAGGTACGACTATTTGGGGTTGGTCCGATCAACAAAGTTTTATTAAAATTACTAAGTGTGTGAGCAAGTGAACATCTGCATAAACGACCTTGAGAACACACACACGACACGACTCGACAACAAGACACCTCAAACTGAAAAGACAACATGCTCAATGTGACTAATGGTGGGATCATTAAATGGTGAAAGCTACAAGTGTGACGCTTCATATAGACACTTTGATGGATGTGGTGACACTTGCATGACAGTACTCACAACATTGTGTGTGAGTGCGATAAATGTTTACATAGTGAAAGCAACTCTAAAGTAACCTTTGACATCACCAGAATGAGTGTGTCCTAAGCATGACATAACAATAAACATGTAGAAGATGATAGTTGGTCGAACAAGTGAAAAGGAAACAAGACATGTAGAAGAAACACATAAAATAAATTTTTGTGTTTGCGCACATGCATGTTACTAAGGAGAGGATGATATGTCAATGTAAAGCAGTCCTTCAAAATCAACTAAGAGGTGTACTTCAAAAGGTGTTTTTACTTATCATACTTACCCTCAAGTTGATCATGTATCCGGCCGAGTTTCCATGCGGTCTTGATTTTTTCCATTACTTGATTCCTTGGTCCTTCTCCTCAACTGCTTAGCAGTGATCTCAACATTTCACCTTATGCTATAGTCATTGAGAGGCAGATTTGTGCAATTTCAGTGAACAATGACTAATACTAGAATGAGACCCTGGGAGGCCCTTTTGCACAGTTTCTACATGCAAGATATTTAGGATAACTTGAACAACGTGGCACAGTTTTGAAGCACAGGACACTGCTGTGGGATGGGAATCCTGGGAGGATACTGTTGTGCAATTTCTAAGTTTAGTTCAGCTTGACTTCTCTACATATTTCTAGAGAGAAGTGTTCGATGCTTGTCCACTTTGCTTATTTTTTGAGAGTATTGGTTGTTGGTGTCTTTGTGGGATGCAATGTTTCAGCAAGCAAGGGAGGTTGTTGTCTTTGTAGGCAACAGAGTTTTGGTAAGCAAAGGAGGTTTGTGTCTCTATGCACTACAGGGTTTCAGTAGGAAAGGGAGGAATCTTGATGGTTGTAGAAGCAAAGCGTACAACTTAGGGAAGATAGATGATACTAGATTGCTCAAGAAAATGGCTAAGTTTGAGATCAGTGAAACATATGTAAACATGATAGGACTTGAATCTGATCACACACGGACACTTAATGACACAACGTAGACCATCCAAAATGCATAAGACATACTTTTCTTGATGCAACAACCTTCGTGACAAGATTACGTGAAGTGAAAGTGAAACATGTTTATGTGATGATGACCACTCATACACACATGCTATCCCTTGAAGCAAAACATAGTTCCCTTTTCATGAAAAACAAGAATGCTTATGCCCAAAGATGACACAAGATACATAAATATGGGAGCATAGACAACTCTTAAGATCAAGAAGGGGAGGATTACCAACAAGTTACCAAGGGTGATCAATCGCAGGATCTAATGTTGGCTTTGAAACTAGTATGCGACCAAAATTTTGGAGGGTGGTTGTAGCCTATACAACAAGTGTTTAGAGATGTTGTGGCTATTGCTTGAGAAGATGGAGGTGTTGATCTTGGTGTTGAGACTGAAATAATAGGTCTTTCATGTCATTGACTCATTCTTAGCCTATTCATTAGTTTCAAACTTATCAAAGTGGCTTGCAGGAGTGTTTAGATCTTAAAGAAGGTGTTCCATTAGTTGACAAAGGTTATGGACTAAATGTCCATCGGTTTTATACATCCTTAGCCCCAATCGCATGGGACCATCAATATAATAAGTGGGTTGTACTAATAACAATAAGGGGTTACACTAGTAGTATAGGGGCCTAACATGCCCCTCTCCTTCAAAAAGTGTTGTCCTCAACGCTTGAGTAGTTCTTGATGCTTTTGTAATAAAATTATTGTCCTCGCCATGTGGAATCCTGAGTGGGTAAATTCTTCCACTGATGAGATACTCTGAAATTGATCGATTTCATTGTTGTTGGGTTCTTGTTTCTGTGACTGCTGCCAAGTTCCAATATGGTTTTTCCTTCCTCTTTAATTTATGGCAATATTGTTTGAATTGGGATCTTTTGCAACTTTTTGAATAAGTGGCCATACTTCTTCGTCCTTCATCCATTCATCCCTTGCTTCTTTGTTGCCAATCGGTTGGATAATAGAATAGCACAAAACAACTTCCGCCTCCACATCCTCATCCTTGAAGAGTCTTCCCATTCGGTAAGGTCGCCATTTTTTAAGTGCATGTAGTATTGCCAACATTTCCTTCTCGTAAATAGCTTGCTTGAGATGTAGCAGTAAAAATACCCAATCACCTACATCAAAACATTTTTCACTATGATGTTGATCTAACTGTTGTTTCATTTGATTTTGCACTAAAGTGGCACTATCCTTTAAAAGTTGGAGAACTTGTTGTTGATGCTTGATGTGATCTTTCACTGCTTGAACCTGTTTCTTCTTGATATGTCCTTCTATCTCTAGAGTTTAGGGAGTGGTAATTTCTTCCAATCCTTTACAAGATATGGTCAGATGCATTTCTTGATGCTCGATGTGATCTTTCACTTCTTGAACATTTTTCTTCTTGATATGTCCTTCTATCTTGATAGTTTGAGGAGTGGTAATTTCGACCAATGAATTACAAGATATGGTTGGATTCATTTCTTCCTCCTTGATTTTAGGAGCTCGATCTTGAAATGATGTAAATTTGTACTTTTAGATCTTTAAGTTCTGAAACTACGTCCTATAGTAGTCCTTTGTGTCCTCTTTCCAATGCCACTAGTCTGACCCCACTTGGATTCTCCAATGAAGAGTTATGTCAAATCTCCCACAGTGACCTGATTATAGACTAATTCAGTAAAGCAAACTTGTATGACATTCCACGTGTCCTGCTTTTGACCTCTGGCTCTAAAAAATATATGCAAGAAACTACATTCCATCCTCTTTCTGTACCTTCTTACGAAATTTCAATCTGATGCTCACAGAGAAAGTTATGACAATTTTCCCTAGGTCACTATTTTGAATGTAATTCAGGATTCTGCAAAAAGACCAACTTCCTTAGTTCATATCTCCGAAAATATAGTTCAAAAAGCTCTTAAATTCAGACCCAAGATTTAACGCGACATATTCTCCAATGGGTTTTTTTTCTGACTTCTGAAACGTCGCAGAAAAAAAGCTATAGCGAAAATGCAATGACGACCTGTTTGGAGCAATGAAACCCTAGAATCCAAAGCTCTGATACCAAATGTTATGAAACCAGCTCAAGCAAAGATAGAAAAGATAGATCAACGCCTTAGAATTCAGCCTCTTCGAGGGGGCAACGTCCTTTACATTACATAAATGAACAATTCTTGGATGATACAAATGAAAAGACCTCCTTTCTATATATAGGAGTCTAAGGGGTCATAAGATAATGAGAGCGTACATAACAATAATAATGTAAGGGCACAATAATAACAATAGTGGGCTTATATGGGGCACAATAGTAACATATGGGCACTACATGCGTACATCAATATAATAAGTGGGTTGTGCTAATAACAATAAGGGGTTACACTAGTAGTATAGGGGTCTAACACATTCCTTGCATTGATAAGCTAATTTTTGTGTTGTGGTTACATTCTTCTTCGAAAGTTTTCGGTTTATGGTTGGAAAAATTCATGGGACCTCTAGAATCTTATTAAAGTTGAAAATATAAAAAGTATAATGGAGTTAGTGGTTGATTGAGACAATGATATGAATCTAGATCAAATCAATCATATGAATAGAGTTTTGAAGCTGAATAGTTGAGTAATTATTGAGTTGAGCACCTCAATTCACCTTTATATTGGAGATAACTCAATGATAGTTTGGTTGGATGAGTTGTGTGTGTGATGTGAGTGTGAGCTTGAAGAAGAGATTGCAAGTTGTGTCATTTTTCTATGAACATTTTATCAAACAGTTTACAGTTGTGGCACTAGATAGCTGAATTTTATTTCATGCATTATATGTAGCGAGTGAGGTGTTGATATATGTGAATTTGAGTAGTGAGATTGTGTGGCAGCTAGTTGGATTTTGGAGACTTTTTTCTCCTATTTTGTTATTCCATTTTTGATGGATATTTTGATTCGGAACTATGGTGTTGTTGTGATGTTCATGTTGAATGGATTGGGAGTCTAGTCTAAAATATTGTGAAATGAGCCTCACATGGAGGAAGTGCAGGCAAGGATGATTCAAAGTAGATAGTGACTTGGTAGATTCGGTAGAAGGAAAATATTTATCCAAGAAATGGTGGTTGGATAGCTCAACAGAAACTGGGCGAGGATCGTTGGTCATGATAGCTACTGGTAAATCACAGTCTGTAGAGTCGATTGTTAGTTTAGGAGTAACTAGGCAAGGATCATTGATCATGGTGGCCATAAGCGGATGGTAGTCCATAGATATGTGAGATAAAAGTTTCATGTACGATAGGTGCCAAGATACTATGAAAGAAGTCAAGTCTTCTGACTTATGGGAGTAAGCTAATCCATGAAAAAACATTTCAACAATTATTAAAATATATTGAGAAATGCAACAACAGTAGTGTGATTTTTTCCTAGGAAATGGTTGTCTATGAGATATACTTATGTCCATTATGTTGACTGATTTTATGGTTGCATCTTTAGTTTGATGCTTTGATCTATAATTTTTGTTTCATTTTGTGCATGGTAAAATATGAATAATTTGGAGAAAATTTTTATGTGTGCTCTTGCTACCGATATAGACCACCTTCTCAGTAGTCACCTACTTTCCAACAATTGGTATCAAAGAGGGGCTCTTGGGTGCAACTTGATCATTGGAGAGTGTATCTTGGAGATTTTGGCCAAATTTTTGAAAATTATATGAAATGGATTAGCAAGGTATTCCATTAGTTTACAAAGGAAAAATTTTCAACTTCAAGAGTGAATTTGGATTCATATTTGTTATCTGTTGATGAAGATATTTTTCTATCTGCTGAGTATGGAGTTTAAGAAGAATCTATTGATTTAGCTAGACATATTATTTTTAAATAGCATATAAAAATATATTAACATGCATGTGACACAATGTGAGATAAGCAAAGAAATGTTGGATATGTTGCCGAATTTGTATCTTTGAGGAAAATTGCATTTTTCAGAAATGGAGAAAAATGCAAAGGTTTATACTTTTATTCTAGTAACAAATCAATCATCCTCCCAAGAATAAGATGAAACCTCTAGTGATTGAAAATATTATGAGAAATCCAAGATAATGGCCCTAGAAGCAGAAATGAAAAGACTCACAACTGAGAGTAAAGATCAATGAATGTTGCTACACATTTTTTATGAAAAAATGTCTGCCTTCAATGAAGAAATTTTATATATGAAAACATAGCTAGAAGAAGGAAGGAAAATAGAAAATGGAATGAGGAATCAGTATAAGGATTTGGAGATCGAGTTTTAAAAATTGAAGGGTGAAGGAATTTTTTATAACCAGCTCACAAATAGAAGAAAAGATAAATCAATGACTTCAAAATCAACCTCTTTAAGGGGGAAACCTCCTTTACATTAAACAAATGAAAAATTCTTTGATGATACAAATGACAAAATCTCCTTTCTATGTATAGGGTTCTAAGGGGTCACAATCTAATTAGAGTCGACATAACAATAATAATATAAGAGATAACAATAAAAATAGTGGGCTTCTATGGGGCATAATAATAACAATATGGGGACAATAGGGGCACAAAAATAATAATAAGGGATGCAATGACAATAGTAATCGGGGAATCACTAGTATTATAGGGACCCAACATGCCCCTCTCCTTCAAAAAAGTGTTGTCCTCAATGCTTGAGTGGTTATGGATGCTTCTGTATAAAATTCTCATCTTCCCATGTCGAAGCTTCAGTTGATAAGTTCTTCCACTTGATGAGATACTCTGAAATTGGTCGATTTCGTAGCTGTTGAGTTCTTTCTTCTATGACTACTTCAGGTTCCAATATGATTTTTCCTTCCTCGTTAAGTTCTGGAAATATTGTTTGATCTGGGAGCTTATCACCTATAACCTTCTTTAAGCATGAAACATGGAAATTTAGGTGCACTTGGGGAGCTGCAGGAAGCTCCAATTTGTATGCCATAGTACCAATCTTTTGCAACACCTTGTACGAACAATAATAATTTGGTCATAATTTATTATCATTCTTACTTTCTTTAGGGAAATTTGTTTATATGGTTGTAGCCATAGAAATACACAGTCACCTACATCAAAACATCTTTCACTTCGATGTTGATATGCTTGTTGTTTCATTATATTCTATGCCAAAGTGAGGTTATGCTTTAAGAGTTGGAGAGCTTGTTGTTGATGCTCGATGTGATATTCCACTCCTTGAACTTTAGAATCTTCTCTTAAATATGATGTGATGGATGGTGGATGATATCCATAAAGTGCCGTAAATGGGGCCATTTTTTTTTAGTATGGAAGGAAGTGTAATACCACCATTCAACCAGAGGAAACCATTTGACCCATTATATTCGTTTATCTTATATAAAGAAATGAAGATATCCTTTCAAACATTTGTTTACTATCTCAGTTTTCCCATTAGATTGAGGATGATAATATGAGCTATGAGCTAACTAAGTACCAAGACAAGAATATAATGGTGTCTAAAAATTTCTAATTAAAATGGGATCTCTGTCACTTACAATAATCATTGGGTTTCCATGTAGCTTTTGAATTTTTTCCATAAATGCAGTAGTAATTTTAATGGATTTAAATGGATGAGACAATTTACAAAAGTGTGCTTGTCAACTACCAGCATGATCACACTCTTTCCTTTGGACTTGGGTAAACTTGTGATAAAATCCATTGAAACCTCTTGCCAACATTGCTGGGAATGGATAAACTTTGTAATAGACTTGGGGTCTTAATTGTTCCAACTTTATTTTGTTGGCAAAAAAAATATTCCGCCACAAATTTTTGAATATCAAATTTAAGGCCAACCCAAAAAAATTATTCATTCTTAACCCTATGGTAGGCTTTTAAAAATCCTGAGTGCCCTCCTAAGGGAGAGGTGTTGAAGTCCATAAGAATATTTTGTTTGAGTTGAGAATTCTTACATAGGTATTTGTACCATAACAAATCATTTTTAAAGCTAAATGTATAAGATGTAGTAGGATCTTGTTGTAGCTTTTGGATGAGTGCCCACACTTCTTCATCATTATTCCATTCATCCTTTGCTTCATTTATCCAATCTAGTTGGATAATAGAAATGGCATAAAGCAATGCTTCCACATCCTTATCATTTCTTGAGAGTGCAGCTACCACAAGATTTTTCTTCCGTTTTTTTAGATGATTTCAAAGCCATAACCCAACATATTTGCTACCCATTTTTGTTTCTCTTCTGAAGATAATCTTTGTTCTAAAAACTACTTAAGGCTATCATGATCCATTCTCACCTTGAGGTGTCTTCCCATTAGGTAGGATCACCATTTCCCAAGTGCATGTAGAAGCTCCAACTTTTCCTTCTCATAAATAGCTTTGTGTAAATACTTCCGTTTGATTGAATGTCTTTCGAAATCAATGGGTCTTTCTTCTTGCATTAAAACAACACCAATTCCATTTCCTAAGGCATCACATTCCACAATAAAGGTTTTTGTGAGGTTTAGTATAGCTAAGACTGGTGCTTGGCACATTGCCTCTTTAAGATGCTCAAAGGGCTTAGTTGCTTCCGGAGTCCAAGAAAATGCATCTTTCTTTAGTAATGTTGTTAGAGGTGCTGCTATTCTCACATAATTCTTAACAAAATTGCGATAATACCCTATCAACCCAAGAAATCCTCGCAGATGCTTTATGGATGTGGGGATTTTTCATTCCTTAATGGCTTTAATTTTATTAGGGTCTAGCTTAACACCCTCATGAGATACAATATGACCCAGATATTCCACGTCTTACACTCCAAAGAAACATTTGGAGATTTTTGCGTATAATTGTTTCTCCTTTAATTGCTTCAGCACCCTGTCAACATGGTCAACATGATCCTTCCAAGACTTGTTGTAGATTAGTATATCATAAAAAAATACTAACACAAATTTTCTAAGGAAGGGTTTGAAAATGGAATTCATCAAACCTTGAAATGTAGAAGGTGCATTGGTAAGGCCAATAGGCATAACCAAAAATTCATAATGACCTTCATGAGTTCTAAATGTTGCTTTCATAAATTTTTTACTCTTCATTTTTATTTAATGATATCCTACATGAATATCCAACACGGTGAAGCAAATTGGTCCATGCAATTTATCCAATAACTCATCAATGACAACAATGGGAAGTTTATCCTTAATACTGAGCTTGTTGAGCTCCTTATAATCTAGACACATGCACCATGATCCATCCTTCTCGTGCAACAATACTTCTGGAATAGAGAAAGAACTTTGACTAGGTTGAATTATACTGGGCTCTGGCATTTTTGCAACCATACATTCAATTTCACTCTTTTGGGCGTAGGGATATCTATAAGGCCTCATGTTTAGAGGAAAACTTATTGGAATCAAATGAATAGAATGATCATGATCATGAATAGGTGGGAAGTCTTTGGGAGTCTCAAATACCTTGGAATGATTATCCAAGAATTTTTTGACATTTGGATAAATAGATGATTTCAATGTGGGGAGATCTAACAAACATAATTGTGAAATTACGCCTCTTTTTTATTTTTTAGAATCTTTGTCATTCCATTAGAGCTGGCTATATTTCCCAATTATTGTTTGATAACCCCTTAATACAACTTCCTTTCCTTATGAAAAAAATTAATGAAAATCTCTTGAAAATTAAAAGCAATCCTACCCAAATATTGTAGCCATTGGACTCCTAGTACAACATCAGCACAACCCATCTGAATGGAAATCATTGGGCTGTTCAATACATATTCTCCCATGGATAGCTAGATATTATGTCATTTTATAAAGAAGTTTATGGTTCCTCAACTTGAAACAATCACTTGACACTCTGGTGCTAGATATATGAAGCAATTCAGTTCCTTCACTGTCCTACAATGAATAAAATTATGGGTACTTCTTGAATCAATCAACATTATTACCTTTTTCTTCTTCATATGTCCTTTTATCTTAATAGTTTGAGGAGTGGTAATTTTGACCAATGCATTACAAGGTATGGTCATATTATATTCTTCTTTCTCTATGGTTTCTTCTTGTTGTATATCCTCTTCTTTTGACGTTTCTTGTTCCTTTTCTTCCTCCCATTCACAATCTATGTAAAATAATTTCTTCTTAGCACACTTACAACCTTTAGCGTATCTACTATCACAACTGTAGCAAATCCATTTTGCTATTTTTTCTTCCAATTGTTGTGGTATCAATCTTGTAGGTTATGGAAGGATAGTAGCAACAACACTTCCATATTTATAGTTCTGAGTGTTAGGCTTCCTTGTTGCCATTTGTTTCTTTCCATTTTTCTTTCCAACCTAAATGCCTTCTCTAATGAATCGAGTTCCAAAAGGTGAACCTCATGTTGGATGTTATCCTTTAAAGTTCCTATGAACACATCAATCCTATGCTCCTCTAGAATATCTCTTACCCTTATATTCAATTTTTGGAAGTCCTCAATGTGCTTCATCATAGAACCCTTTGGTTCAATATTTACAAATTGGCTAAAAAAGATGTTGCCTTTTTTATCCTCATAATGTGCTATCATTTCTTTTGTAAAAATTTTCCAAGTGACAATTTGTTTACGAGAGAAAATCCATCAACACCATACAAATAGATTTGGTTCCAAATATAAAGTTGCAATGCGTACCTTTTGTGTGTTTTCCACATTATGGAGATTGAAATATTTCTCCATTGGTAGTATCCATGTTACGATATCCTTGGCATCAAACTTCCTCATATCAATATTTGGAACATGATGGGTATTCAATCCAATATTAGAGTCTATAAAATAATTATTAGCTTTTCTTTTGCTCTCATCATGAGTTTTCTTTACTACCCTTTCACCATTAGTAATCATTTCTTGTAGCAACATTGTGAAATCTATCTTCAAATCTTCTTCGTTTCCTTCAAGTTTTTCTTCTATACCATCCATATTAGCTTCCACTCCATTCATCGTAGCTTCCACACCATCCATCTTAGCTTCCACGCCTTTCTTTAAACCATCCATCTTAGCTTTCACGCCTTTCTTTAAACCATCCATCTTATCTTCCGTGCCTTTCTTTGAACCATCCATCTTAGCTTCCACGCCCTTCTTTAAACCATCCATATTAGCTTCTCTTACTTTTTGATATATCACGTTGCATTTCTTCCTCTTCTTCGTGATTCAGCTAGATCTTTTAGGTTGCTTACTAGGTGTTTCTATTTTCTTTCCTTGGTTCATCAATTAATGATAATTATGCTTCACTATTCCCTTTGAATTCCTTCAACTAAGTTTTTGAACCAAACTTATTCAAAAAAAAAAAAAATACACACGCTTTTTCTCTTTGTAGGAGCTTAATATTGAATATGTTTTATCTCCATAATTTTGAATCTAAAAGGTCGGGAATTATGTCCTACGGTAGCCCTTTGAGCCCTCTTTCCAACCCCACAAGTTTGATCAATATTGGATTCTCTATGAAATAGTTGTGCCAACTCTCCCATGATGACTTGATTATAGACTAGTTGAGTAGAGATAAATTGTAGGAAGTGCCACGTGTCACTTTTTTGGCCTTCATACCTAAAACCGATACATAAAAATCTAAAGTCTCTCCTCTTTATGTAACATTTTACGAAATTTCAATCTGATTCTGGGAGACAAAGTTATGATGATTTTCCCCAGGTCACCTATTTGAGATATAATTCAGGAACCTACAGAAATCCCACCTTCCTTGGCTCATATCTCTGAAAATATAGAGAGACAAAAGCTGTAATTTTTGCCCAAGGTTCATCAAAATTTTGGCACAAATAGCTTTTAATTTTAGCTTATGAAACATTATATAAAAAATATTATAACGAAAATTCCACGATGACCTATTTGAAGCAGAGAAACCCTAGAATCCAAAGCTTTGATACCAAATGTTATGAAACTAGATCACGAAATAGAAGGAAAGATAGATCGATGACTTCAAAATTAGCCTCTTCATGGGGGAAGCCTCCTTTACATTACATAAATGAAAAATTATTGGATGATACAAATGACAAAACCTCCTCTCTCTATATATGAGTCTAATGGATGAAAATAACCAACATAACAATAATAATATAAGGGCACAACAATAACAATAAGGGATACAATGACAATAGTAATGCGGGAATCACTAGTATTATATGGATCTAACATAATTTCTACAAGAGAAGGATTGGAGTGGATCAAAAGTAGTGCTCAAGCATCTACAAGCAAATAAAAAATTGTTGGAGCACCTAGTTACAGAAAAAATAATGAGATCCATGAGCCATGCAAGAATCAACTTAACAATGAAAGAAGGCCCATGAAGAAGAATAAAATTGAAAAGTGTAATAATTGTAGAATTTGTGGAGACATAACAAATATTTTTGGTAATGGAGAGATAAAATCATATCAACAAAAGGATGATCCAGAGGAGAAGCCACATCAAGCATGCATGCAAAATAAATATCCATCTTTCAATTATAGTCCACATTATTGTTATTGTCTCTCATGTAATGATTTTGGCGATAGGGCTATTGACTGCGGGGCACATGAATGAAATGGAAATTATACCAATAGAAGACATCAGCATATTCCTATATTCCTTGGTCACATTAGATTTTTTGTATGTTATAATATTAGCCATAAGGCCAAGGATTTCAAGATGCCCATGTGTTTCAAGAGATCCAACGAAAGAGAGGAGAACATGCAAGGTGAACTGCATAAGAAGAACAAGGATCAAGAGATGAAAGTTTGGAGGAGAAAAGAGCAACAAGAATCTCCCACCAAAATTTGAGGCCTGCATGGACTTGGAGGGAGAATATGGTTGCATTATGAGTTGCATGAAAATCCTTGATTATGTAGCCATATAATAAAGCGTTATTGTATGATATGCATGTGTTTAGGGGGAGACCACGAGGTCTGAAGTTCCCTTTCATTTTCAACTCTATTTCTATTTTCAACTCTAATTCTATTTTAGTACATTTGTTGATATTTTTGGAGAAGCTATATGTTTTCATTTCATTAATGTTAATGATGGTATGTAAACAACATGGTTGACTTATGCATATGTTCAAGCTATGATGGCGGATCACACATTTAGGGGGAGCATATGTGTTTGCTAATGGATTTGTAGAATGTTCACATTATTTTATGCACGATGAGCTTTGTTGCGCTTGTCATTTATTATGTTTAACTTCTACGTGAATCATGTCTGTTGCTGATATATTTTAGATGGTTGGATTATCTATTAGAATTGCATGGAGAGTGAGAGAGAGCATGGTGATTCTTATGATGTGTTGGATTGTTGTTGTTCATGATGTGGATATGTATTTGATGACCCTATTTTGTTGCTACACATTGAGAGATTATGCATTTCTCATGGACATATTATATTTTGATGCACATGCCATGTGTTGCATTTTATTGCTGCTTCCATATGGAGAATATTTATTTTCTCATTGTTTTCATGTTCTCAAGATATTTCATGTTCTTGGGAATGTATTGATGAGAGAATCATTATGTGCATTTGTAAAATCCATGTACTATGATTGCGTCATATTTTTGGTGCATTACTCATGGAGAGACCCATGGTGTCTACTGTGTTTTGTCATTAGCTATGTATGGTTCAATGGACTTCCAAGTCATGTATTACCTTGTATATCATTGATGTAGGCCCAATTCATTGGTTTCCTGTTGTAAAATTGGTTCCATAGAATCATGGTTAGTGGTATCTGTATAGGGTTTCATTGATGGTTCTAGACCCACTAACATTTAAGGGATATCCCTGATATTAAGTTCCAACTAGATCTCACACCATTTGATGTGATAGTCCCATCCAATATGATGGCCTAATTGACATTATCTCAAATATTTTCCTTATCTCTTGCTTGCTAGCACATGAGAGTGGTTTTCTTTGTCTTCGAACAATGAGGTTCTCATGTGTGGTCAGTGATTAGTGTCACTTGTGTCAAGGTTCTTTCATGTAAGAGGGAGGGAGAGGTGAGAGTGAGTCTTAATTCAAAAGGGAATACTCCCAACTCTATTAGAGACACACCACATAGGGGGACATGTGCAACTTTTGACAGAGTAGTATACAAAGATGCAATAGTCACAAAAACAAGGTGAGAAGATAGTATGTACAATACCCAACAGAATAGTCCACATGAGTGCAAATATTGTTATAACACGTTTACTAAAATGAGTATGTCGAGTATCCAGTGGATAGTCCACATGAATGATACAACATTAACAACTGATACAACACATTTCCAATAGCATATGTACTAAAACAACCGAAATAGTTCAATTGTCTTAATACAGATTAAAGCAAAATGCATTATAAGGATCCAAAGAATAGTCTTACAAATGAATACAATACATGTGTGAAAACATGATAGGCGGTTAAAAGGATTCCGAATTATGAAACAATTCTACAACTCATCGTTACACCATTACATAACTAACCATAATAGCAAGCAGATGGAGCAACTACTCACTCCTCAAAGAAAATACTACAAACACTCAAGGCTATCTAGGAGGAGACAA
Source organism: Pinus taeda (assembly GCA_000404065.3). Classification (NCBI taxonomy): domain Eukaryota; kingdom Viridiplantae; phylum Streptophyta; class Pinopsida; order Pinales; family Pinaceae; genus Pinus; species Pinus taeda. The sequence continues at coordinate 1,432 of APFE031240338.1, read as the reverse complement.
GCTGAATAATCCATTTGCATGCACAAATGAGGGGTATATATAGACAAGCATGAAACTGACCCTTGTGACTATTCCACTTCCCTCATGATTGTTTGACTTACATGAATCTTCATATTTACATGACTCTTCAACTTTACATGTGGGTCTCTTGGACTTCCATGTTACATTTCATTTATTACAATAGTATGGCCCACAATAGTGATGTGGCCAAGATTACTCATGACATGACTCGACACGACACTACTACTATGTTTATGCTTATGGTGGTGTCCATGTCTATTGGGTCCCTATAATACTAGTGATTACCCCATTACTATTGTAGTTGTACCCCTTATTAATATTGTTCTGCTCGTATTGCCCCCATATTGTTATTACTGTGCCCCATAGAATCCCTCTATTGTTATTTTTGTGGCTTTATATTATTATTGTTAGGTCAGTTGTGTTATATTGTGACTCCTTAGACTCCTATATATAGAAAGGAGGTTTTGTCATTTGTGTCATCAAAGAATTGTTCATTTATGTAATGTAAAGGAGGTTTCCCCCTTGAAGAGGGTGAATTATAAGGCGATGATCTATCTTTTCTATCACTTCTTGAGTTGGTTTCATAACATTTGGTATCAGAGCTTTGGATTCTAGGGTTTCGCTGCTGCAAATAGGTCGTCGTGGCATTTTTCGCTAGAACTTTTTTTCTGTGATGTTTTAGAAGGAAAAAGAAAACCCCATTTTGGAAGACATCGTGCTGAATCTCAGGTTCTAATTTCAAATCTTGTTGTGCTATATTTACAGAGATATGATCTGAAGAAGTTGGTCTTTTTGCAAACTCCTGAATTACATTCCAAACAAATGACCTGGGGAAAATCGTCATAAGTTTTTCTCTGAGAATTTGATTGAAATTTCATAAGAAGGTATAGAAAGAGGATGGAATGTAGTATCTTGTATATATTTTTTATAGCCAAAAGATGAAACAGGGACTCATGGCAAATCGTACAAGTTCGCCCTACTCAACTAGTCCATAATCAGGTCACTATGGGAGATTTCGTATAACTCTTCCTTGGAGAATCCAATTTGGATCAGACTGGTGGCATTGGAAAGAGAAAACAGAGGGCTACTACAGGTCACAATTTTAGAACTGGATGATTTGAATGTACAGAGATACATCAGAGGCAATATCGAGCTCCTACAAAGTGAAAAAAGGTGTGTAAATTCTTTTAAATTTTTTCTTATGATTGGTTTGAAATTTATTTGAAGGAATTCAAAGGGAATAGTAGAGAATTATTATCGGTAACTAATGCCCCAAAGAAAGAAAATGTAAACACCTAGTAAGGAACCTGAAAGCTCTAGCATGACTCATGAAGAAGAGGAAGAAATGCTACATGATATATCAAAATTACAAGAACAAGTGGAACAAGTGTCACTTGCACAAAAAGCAACA
>APFE031240334.1:0-35019 GCA_000404065.3 Pinus taeda | reverse complement strand
GGGCGGCAGACATAGCTTCCTATGGATAAAGGATGTAAGCCTATTGTGGTCTCCTAATATATACTCAATGGTATTGGGAGCACAAGTCCATGCTAGCACTCATCATATCAAAGAGGAGGAATCAACCAACCTTCAATGAAAATGATAGTTAGTAGATTTTACGATGCCAGAACACGTCTCTAGCCTAGACCTCTAAATGTGTTGCATTATGTTCCAAAGCATTATTAGGTTCATTGAGATTTATTTTACAGTTGATCTTATTTAAAAGTTTGTCTTTCAAGGTTCACCGCGTGATGTTGATTTGAAATTCCTAAAAATACGATCTACAATGATAAGCAATCATTGTTTGTTTTGATCAATGAAAATCCTAGCTACTAGGGAAAGAAAATTATGATTCTTTCAAACAAAGAGCAAAGAGCACACTCTAAATGCACTTTCCTAAATCATTTTTTGCACACAAGCTAAATGCAAATTCAAAATGCATGTATTTTTTTTTCGTTCCCTTAATGTGAGAAATGCCAAAAAGGAAAACTAAGTATAGATCTGAAATAGTTCACTCAAAGCGACATTTCGACAATTTCTTTTCAAAATGGAAAGGAAGACTGAACTACACCTTTCAATTTTGAATAGAAAATGCTTTCGAAACTTTAAATATTAACAAAACAAATCAAATACATGACAAAAAGTTCAATCGACCATTCAGAGAAGGGAGACTCGATGACACTTCTCTTTTTGACACAAATCGACAGTTACAACACTTTTCTACCAAAACGACAGATCGATTTAAGAAACTTTTCGACAAAGGATTGTAAATGATGGAAAAATACATAAAAGCATTTACTAATCCTAATCAATGGAGGCTGATCTATGAAATGTAGGCAGGCTTCAATAATGAGGTACTATTCATAAGTAGCAAATCAACTAAATAGCGCTGAAAACAAGGACAAAAAACCCAAATTTCAAAAAGGTAAATAGGCTCAGTCAGTCATTGCACCTGGACCTCACTGAAATAGTGATGAATCACACATTTCAGGCTCAGGAGGTGTGATGCATACTAGTAGACAGTGACAAATAGTGTGATGGGTTAGGGAGCATAACCAAGGAGGGTTTTTTCTCAAATTTGTGGTTGATTTCAGTGATTTAAGTTGAGCTATAATGGACAGTAAAGAGAAAAGTACAAAGGAATGATCTTGGAAGTCTACTGAGCTACCACAAGGGCATCTAGAATTCTTGTAAGTCATATTTTCACTTCAGAAAATAATCCAGAGACTGACTGAAGCAACATTCATCTACTTTGAAATTGCAGAGAAAGAGCATTTCAAAGGTTATCTAGCTAACTTCAGGCTTCTTCTATAGCTTATAAAATGAACAATAAATAACAAACAAATAATCTATTCGCTCCCCTACACTTTTAGGGGTTAAAGAGCCCTTAGTTTAGCTCGGTAAAGTAATCAAAATGTCATCCCTCCTGTATATTTTAATCTTTTTTCGGACCTGAGGGATTATCTCACAAAAAGGTAACCTCCCTTTCCCTTAAATGGGTTGAAAAGATAAGTTTCCTTGTAGGTTATGTGATTGGAAGTGTTATCTCACACCATTCACCTTTGTCTATTTGATCGATGTAGCCACAAACTGTTTTGACCGTAGACTAAAACCATCCTGCTTAACCATAGAGATTTCCATATGGTTACTAGAAACTCTCCTTTTCTCGATGCCTGGGGGCATGCAAACCTTTTTGTGCAAGCTAAAGGAGACCAATCTCTTTTTTTTAGCTTTCTAGCTTCTTATTTTTTTATCTTTTTTAGCTTTTTAGATTTTAACTTCTTAGGTTAGGTGATTGGTCTGAAACACCATTCACTTTTGTCTGCGCCACAAATGAAAGAAAGGAAGTGTTTTGCGCAGCTGCTGATGAAACTATCCTACCTAACCTCAGTAGTTCTTTATCTTTCTAGTTTTTCTAGCTTTTTTAGCTTTTTAGTTGTGTTGTTTCTAGCTTACATAAAAAGAAAAAATGAGAAATGTTTCCACAAGGTTCAAGCTCGTTAAAAAATAAACCCGCCACTGAGCATATGTTACCACAAGGTTCAAGCTCATTAAAAAATAAACCCGACTTCAATGAACAACCTTTGTGATTGCCATGCTATCAGGCTTTTGAGCCTTGGTTGCGTTTTGCCATCACCTCCATCCTTTTGGCTGATCAAATGCTTCCACTTGATTGTTTACCCTTTTGAGGAACAACTGCGATGAGTGGTCCTATTAACCAACCTCTTCACATCACCAGGTTTTGAGAAGTTCCAAGCTTACCCGGAACCAATTGCTACCCTAAACGCCACTCGTTCCTCAAAACTGAGTCTCTTTTAAACTCTTTTCAGGTTCATTAAATATGAAAAGATCGTCGAGCTATTGGCTTTTCCAGCTCATTAAAGTAATCGAAATGCCATCCATCCTGTATATTTTAATCTTTTTTCAGGCCTGAGGGATTATCTCATGAAAACGTTTGAGCGCTTGTCTTTTCGGCTCGCTAAAATATAAAAAAAGTCATCCATTTCGTATTATTTTATCCTTTTTTGGACTTAAGGGATTATGCTACGAAAAGGAACTATTGTATTTTCCTTTTCGTCCCTTTTCTAACTCTCTAAACATGAAAAGGACCAAGTTTTATTTGTCATTAAACTCGTTAAAACAATAGTGGCGAACTTGTCCACCCAGTCAAGAATGAGTTTCACTGTCACTAGACTTGCTAAAAAGTAGTGATAGGTTTGCCCGAAGGGCAAATTATAGAACAAGCATATGTTATCCTCCTCAAGCTTGACAAAAATAAAGAGGTATTGGTCAGAAATGACTGGGGAAAAAGGGAACAAAACTAATCCAGGTGGATATTGGTGGCCACCCTCTAATTCCACTTGGATTCCCTCTAGTGCTTCTTTCAGTTCTTTCAGTTTCCTTAATTATAGCACTTTTACTATTTTTAGCAGTTTTTCGGGTCCTAAACTTCCAGAGCTGTTTTGAGGCCCTAAACGACGTTTTTTTGGGAAATCTAACGCCAGCAATATTTATGTGTAAAAATCATATTTTTCGTCGTATTCCTTGGAGAGATCTTTCCAACGGGCTATCATGCGCGTCAAACGGAGATAATACGACCAATTCACGACCCCGAGAAGTTGATGTACCAAGTTACTGAAAAACGAGGCCCAAAATTTCGCGTTTCATCTTCTAGGGTTAGGTTTTGTAATGTGAAGGGTTTTCCATTGTTTCTCAACAATAAATAGGCCTTAGATCCTCATTGTAACACAGTTCAAAATAGTTCAGAGGCATGTAGCCACCACATCTCTACTCAGAGATAAGCTACCATCGCCTTAGCTAGTTTATTTCTATTTCAGGTTGTAAGCATATTTCAGTATTTTCTAGTAATGAAATGAAGTATTATTTCCACTACATCTTTGTGTATATGGTTATCTCTTTATTTTGTTGCATTCCTATTTAAATCCAGATCAAAAACTTGAAGAATTTTATGGTAACAAGTCGCTCTTGAACATGACACTTTCACTCCATCACCATGATTCAGTTGGGTTGGGTTGTTCTGTTCACTGGTCATTCCACCATTGGTCCTCCATACCATACCATCATTTAGGGTTAATGCTACCAATCCATCTCAATGTCACTGATAATTTCAAGAGAAGTCATTCAGTTGAGAAACCACCATCCAGTTAATGCCTCATCCACTGCAATACCTTCACCCTCCATTTTTCATGACCGCCATTCCTAAACTTTGTGTTGGTAGATCATTTTCAACTCCAGAAAATCATTTGCTTCATTTCATGTTGTAGATGTGGGATACATTAAGGCCCTCCTATGACAGGTCACTCCTTGTCGACATCAGCTCATTATCCAAGAAGTTGACTTAGAAACAACCCTTTCAGTACTTTGAAGCTTGCATGTCTTAATGGAAACTTTCTCACCTTCAGCGACAAGTTGAAATCATTGGCCTTCAAATGAAATATTTTGCATGGTGTTCGACATCAGATCATATATTCACACCATGTGAATTGTGTTGTAGTACCTTGAGGGTCATTATCATTATTGGTGATTCCTCTCTCGCCTGTTAATAGCTTACATTATTGGCCGGTAATCATGTGATGTCTTTCCATGTTTGACTTCAGAAAATCTCTTCACATGGATCGACTTGTACATCGAGTGAAGATTGAATGAGTTTGAAGAGCCCGAATCTAGTTTCATCCATCTAGGTTGCGATATATTCAGGAATATAAAGACATGAAACGTACACAGAAGCTGCACAGATGGTCATCCGAGCTAGGGATGATGACTCTACATATGAAGAATCACATGTCTGCAACTGCAGACAATTATCTATTCTATGTACATGAAAATGAATTTATAAAGCTGATCATGTGTGCATAAGCATGGGATAAAGCCAACATAGAATGGACAAATCCCAATCCAAATGCACAAAAGCACAAACAAAGTAGTGTATGTGAATGAGACTGGACATAAAAGGAAATGAATGGTATACAATTCAACAAACCTCTAGCATAAGCCACTATCACAGTACTTAGTCCAACAAGACTCCAACCACACAAATAGTTATTAATAATATTATTTATATTATATAAATTTCATATTTCTATATATTGAAATATTCTTATTTTTTAATTTGATTAACATTTGGATAAATTTTGCAATCTTCTAACACCCTCCACATACACAGATGAGGTTGACCTTGATGTTGTACCTCTGAATATTTGTGGCATTTTATTTGGGAGTCCATATTTGTATGACACGAAAGTAGTTTTATTTCACCATGAAAACAAGTATCATCTCACAAAATATGAGGTGGAATACATTGTTAGAGCTAATTGTGAAAAAAACAATGTCATTCATGTAAATGCAGGTTAGATGAAGAGATTGATCAATTCTAGCAAAGAGTGCATGCCCGCGGTTGTGAGATAAAACGATGCAGAGACATCTAGAGGTTTCCAAGGTTGTTATCCCACTCATAAAAAAGGAATTGTATGAAATTGTTTCTAACTATAATGGGATTTTTCAGAACCAAGTGGGTAGCCTCCAAAGCGTGAGATCCAACATGAAATTAACTTTTAGAAGGATGCTCTATTACCCAATATTGGTATGTACAAGTTGTCAGCCATTGAGATGGAGGAGATAAATAAGCATGTGAAGGAATTACTAAACAAAGGGGTCATAAGGCCAAGTTCTTCTCCCTACGGTTCATCTATTTTGTTAGTGCCAAAGAAGGATGGAACATGGAGGATGTACATGGACTATAGGGCACTAAAAAAAATAATAGTGAAGAATTGATACTCTCTCCCTCACATTTATGATTTATTAGATCAAATAAAATATGTTATCTATTTCACAAAACTAGACTTGTACAATGGATATCATTAGGTCAGGATTTGAGAACATGATGTATGGAATAATACATTCAAGAAAAAAGGGTTGTTTGAATGCTTGGTGATGCCATTTAGACTATACGATGCTTCGACCACATTCATGAGGGTGATGAATGATATTTTCATGCCTTTTCTTATTGATTTTGTACTTTTGTATCTTGATGACATTCTTGTTTTCAGTAGGACATGGGAAGATCATTTGAGTCATGTTAAAAAGGTGCTTGAAATTTTGCAAAAAGAAAAAAATGTATGTTAGAATGTCCAAATGTGAATTTGGGAAGACCTCTTTGGTTTACGTGGGTCACATTTTTGGAGGTGGATAGTTAAAAATGGATCCTTCTAAAGTTGATATGATTGTAAAGTTGCCTAAACCCACCAATGTTATAGATCTTTGTAGTTTTTTAGGTGCAACACAATAATCGAGAAGGTCCATTTCCAAATTCTCCATCATTGCATCCATCTTGCATGCAAGAAAAGTGTGAAGCAAACTTTACAGTGTTGAGGAAAGAAACATAAATCCTTTGATAAGATAAAAGAGAATATCAATATCACACCAATATTGGCCTTACCTGACCTCCAGTAGGCTTTCAAGATTGAGACAAATGCTAGTTGGTATGCCATGGGAGTAGTGTTGATGAAACAAATGAAACTTTTATGTTACCATTGGGAGAAATTCTCCCAAGTTATTGTGAACTATCCCACATATGACAAGGAGTTGCATGTCTTGGTTCAAAGCATGAAGAAGTAGAAGCATTGTTTGATAGGCAAGGAGACCATCATTCACATAGATCACCAACCTTTATAGTACCTCAAGTCACAAACCAATCTTCAACAAGCATGCCATTTCAGATAGATGGGATTCCTCTAACAATTTCACTTAGGAATAAAATACAAGAAGGGCACCAAAAACCAAGTGGAAGATATGCTTTCTCACCCTCCTATTTTTGCATCTATAGTTTTGTTAAATATGTCTTTATATTTTCAAATTTATTCTAAACATTATGTTCACGATGGATATTTTAAGGTCATTTGTGCAAAGATGGCTCATGCATCACAGGTAGACAATTACGATTTGGAGGGAAAGTTGTTGTACCACCTTGGCACAATTTGTATCCCCACCAATGAAAGAATACATGTAATTAGAGAGGCATATACCTCTCTTGTCTTGGGTCATTAGGGAAAACATTGTGTCATTTGCAGAGGATTTGTTTTTGGCCTCACGTGAAAAATATTGTGAATCGATATGTAAGGGGATGTGTGTTGTGTTTAGTGTTCAAGCCCGCTAATAGGAAATTGGGGCGCTACTCATCACTCCCTATTCTAATTCGTCCATGGGAAAGTGTGTTAATTGAATTTGTTGGATGTTTTCCTTTGTTTAGGAGATCTTATGTCTATTTGAATGTCATTTTAGATTGATTTATCAAAATGTGTGTACTCATGCCTCGTAAAATGCAAATCACTACAAAGAAGACTGCTAATCTCTTCTTCCAATTTGAATGGGTCCACTTCGGGTTCCCCACATCCATTGTGTCTCATCAAGACTCTCGTTTTCTTAGAGAATTTTGGACAAGTTTGTGGAGAATGATGGAAACCAAGTTGAAGAGCATCATGAAATTTCATCCACGGACTAACATGAAAACAAAGGTTGTCAACTGCACAGTGATGCATTTACTCTGGGGCTATTATCAAAAGCATCTGAAGTTGTGGGATGAGAAACTTCCTTATGTACAACACACATACAATACGGAATTGAATTCATCCACTTAGAACTCACTGTTCGAGACATGATTTGGATATTTTCCAAAGGATCCCTTAGATATTTCCTTATAGAAAGATGAAATTTCATCCACGGATTGACATGAAAACAAAGGTTGTCAACCGCACAGTGATGCATTTACTCTTAGGGCTATTATCACAAGCATCTGAAGTTGTGGGATGAGAAACTTCCTTACGTACAACATGCATACAACAGGGAATTGAATTCATCCACTTAGAACTCAATGTTCGAGACATGATTTGGATATTTTCCAAAGGATACCTTAGATATTTCCCTACAGAGCGATGAATATTCTACTGACAGAGATGACAAGGGCAAATTACAAAATCTCATTCAACGAATTCAGATGATTCACTAGTAAATGTAGGAGTAGTTGGAGAAAATTCAAGCCCAATACAAAGCTTGATATGACAAACACTAGGTTGATAACCAATTGTAGGTTGTACACAAGGTGTGGCTCCAGATCAGCAAATATATAATGAAAAGGGAAGGAAAGAAATTGAGACCAATATGCTATTGTCAATTCACCCTATTATAGAATATTGGAGGCAATCCTTTTCATCTCAATTTTTCAGCATACATGTAGATGTACTCAGTGGTGAATGCTGAAAATTTTAAGTTTTATGAGCCCATTTTGATCATGGACACCAAAGAGGTTGGAAAGGTTCCTATAGTGGATTAATTTGCACCTCAATACTTGGACACGCTACTTCAGGATATCATTCTTGATAGGAGAACTAGGACTTCTCGAAGGGGATATGTGTAGTACCTTCATATTGGTTTCAAGGAAATGCATCCAAGTAATGCCCATTAGATTGAAAAGGATAAAGTGAGGGAGAAATTCCCTCACTTTCCAACTGATTGAAAATATTTTAGCAGCCCAAAATCCCATTAGTGGGGAGGAATGATCTAAGATCTTAAGAGAAAAAATATTTGAAGTCCTTAAAATGTAGCAAAAACAATCTCAAATCAAAGAGATCATTATTCTAAATCCAATGGCATGAATGAAACCTCAAACATACATTGTATGTGAAAGTTATTACCCGGTAAAGTTTTTCAAAACAACTAAGTTTTTTGCAGGTAGGACACAAAGTAGCACGTGGCAAGATGATGTCAATATTATAGATGTTGACATCATCTCTATGGCTATTCACATTAGTAAGGTGATATGGCCATATAGATATAAGGGGAACCAATCATAGGTTGACACGTGGCAGGATGATGTCAGCAGAGTAACATGGTAGTATAGACTGATGACAAAGCACAACATGGGAGTGTGATGTTAGCAAGGTTAGCAGTTAGTTAAGTGAGAGAAAATTTTCACTGGCGATGATCATTGGAATATGACCACCAATGACAACAAATTTTTCACCTCTTTAAAATGTCTGATGACCCTCAGAAATCAACGCATGATTTTTAACTATTGTGTCTTAAAAAAAAATAAAAAAATGTTTGGGCCGATTAGCTAGCAGTCAAACCTAGCAAAGTGAGACAGATTAAGTATATGTGGATGTCATTTAAATGGACATTGTAAATTGGGGATTGGTGGGTGTCGAACTCACGTCAGGTGGTGAGTTAGCCCATGGGTAGTGGCCCCATAACTGCTGCCCTCCAAAATTGCAAAATCACCATGTTTAAAATCAACATGTCAACCGATTCCATGTAAACACAATTTGTTTCCGCTTGGGGGAACGAGCCACACCCAACAGAATCTTGCACAATGCTTGCAGAACCTTGAGCTGGAACTGTGGCCCTGACGGTCGCAATTTTCGAGAAAGATTCGTAAGAATCTTGAGAGAATATTTTTGCATAGAATCTTATAGGCAATCTAAGAGATTCCCTAGAGCCCAAAAGTCACCTGCTCAAAACAAGGTTAAAATTATAGTCATTTGACACAATTTCATGCCATGAATTCAATGATTGATATTAGTGGCCACCCTCCTATTCCATCTAGATCCCCTAGTCAATTTCATTTGTTTCCTTAATTATAGCACAATTTACTATTTTTGGTATCTTTTCGGGTCTTCAACTTTAGGAATTGTTTTGAGGCCCTAAATGTCACTTTTTTGGCAAAATTTCTTCAATCAATACTAAAGAAGTCATATAGAAAATTGTATTCCTTAGATAGATCCTTCCAATGTGGTATCATACATGTCAAATAGAGATAATATGAGTAAGTTATGACCTTGGAAAGTTGGCTGCCCAATAAACCCCAAGAGGGCCCATAAACTCTTGGTGTTACTTCTCCTCGGATTACGGTTTTGGTGGTTTAGGGTTTTCTCTTATTGTTAAATAATAAAAAGGCCCTTGAGCCTCATTATAACTTAGTTTAGAAGCATGTAGCTGCTACATCTCTTCTCAGGGATATGTTATCATCACCAGACCTAGTCTTCTTCCATAATGTTTGTAAGAAATTTTTAGTATTTGATATTAATGAAATGAAGTATTATTTTTGTTGCATATCTATATTTAAGGTTATATCTATAATTTGTTGTGTTCGTGTCTAAGTTCATATCAGTGGTATCATAGTGATCTGCTCTTTCTTTGTTTTTCTTTGCATGCTCCCAACAAGGTTAGGATATAAGGAGTTAGGGATTGAACTGGTCGAAGCTTTACAAGACTAGGCTTGCAAATCCTAATGGACTCCCATGGTGGAAGATAATAAAGATGAGGGGGTAGGAGATCCTTCCAAAATCATGCTCGAAGAAGCCCTTGAGGGATAATGCAATACAATCATGGATAACTTTGCCTAGATCCTTCGGCAACTACCCACAGACGATGCCTCTTCATCCAACAACCACTCTGGAGGTGCCACTTCTTTTAAGGTATAACTTAACTTCCATATTCCCATATTCGAATGCATATGACCTTTATATAACAAATAGTTCTGCATGTACATCATCATCTCTTACAACATTATATGAAGTAGCCTACACCATCTTGACATTGGGCTTGGAGACCTAATCGACACTGGGTGAACTTTGTTATCAAATGTACCGTGTTCATGATATGTTGATGTTGTCATGTTTCCTCTTGTTTAAGCATGCACATGTTGTTATTTACTCTCTTTTAAATGCAATCAAAACAACATCACAAAAGTAAAAGGTCTTAGAGAATTCAGGTAGCTGAATAAATCAATATCAAGTTTGGTATGAAAGCGGTCTTCTCGCTAATGTGAATTGCGAGCGTGAATGACTAAATTTGCAACAATGGAGGATGAAAAATAAATGTATGGGGCCTCTCTTAGGATGTCCAAAATGGTCGACATAATGTATGAAGATTATGAGGAATGAGAGAAAGAAAGGGAAAAGAATGATGCTTCATCCACACCTTCTAGTGAACATTCATCGCCTTCATAATCCTCTCATCATTTGAATGAGGAGATCAACCAAAGCCTTCAAGAAGATAATGCGGAATTGAAGATGCTTCTATGAGGAGAGAAAGAGAAGAAGTAACGATTGGAGCTTCAGTTGCGAGGCAAGTAAAAGGCCTTGGCAAAAATTGAAGTGCAACAACGAGAGTCTTCAAGTAGAGCATACTAAATTAAGGAGGATTATACAAGAAGAGAGAGGAAAAGCAGAGACTGCAGCTTTAGCTACAAGGAACGATAGAAGCCTTGGATAATTTAAAGAAGTACAAAGGCTTAGAGAATCCCTCATCACCTGTTTTAGAATCAACAGTTGAGGTAAACAATCTTGATTGTTCTTCAATTTAATCTTCACATGATGTTATTTCTATTGGAAATGTGGAAACACCGATTATAGGAACTAGAATGAGACTCCTTACCAAGATGGGGTATAGAGTAGGAGGAATTAGGTTTAATGGATAAGGGATTACTCAACAATTGGAGGTTATGTAGAGACCTCGATTCCCAGGTTTGGGACACACTGAAGGAGAGAGCTCAAAGGTGTCAAAAGCTTCTGAGACATTGTTGAAACCGTTAAGTAAAGAGAATGATGGGAACACATCACCTTCATCCCATGGTAGTGCACATTACGTAGGAAGAGCTAAGGCAAGCTTTCATTGCCATAATGGCACCAGAGACAACCAGGAAAGGTATACTAAGTCTCAGTATTCTAGAGTTGATTTCGATTACAATCATGTTGTTAATGATGAACATGAATCATGGCAAAGAAAAAAATGAAGTTTTTGTGGTTTACATAACCATGTGATTACTGAGTGTTGGAAGAGAATGGCGACACGAAAGAGGATGAGGCATGAAAGGCCTTCTCCAAAGTAGGGAAAGAGCCATGTTAAGAAAATATGGAGGAAGAAGAATTATTGTAGTTTTGCAACAGAAGTGCTCACAAAAGAGCCACATGTTGGAGGCTCCTTCCGGAAAAACCTTATAAGAACAAAGCACCTATGCATCAACCAGTTGAAACAGTTGTTTGAAAAGAAAATCCACCATAGGAAGATGACCCATTCTCTTTCATAAGTGACAGATGGTTTCTCTAGATGTTTTATCTTGTCATGGTTGTATTTTTTTAAATCGTTTGTTGCAATTTACATTGTAAAAGTGGTGATGTGTTTTCGATCACTTGTTGAAGCAATAATGATGTTTTTGCCTTGTATTGATAGATAGGGTATTGATTTCCATTTTGATGTAAATTTGACCACAAAGTATGTGTTCTAAACACATGGAAAGTATGGGATTCTTGGATCATAGTTGGTCATGAAATAGAACATGTAATTTTCAAAATATTGTACTACGTTTTTGCAGAGGATGAAGGTGTCGGCTCATCACTTGTGGCTCCAAAGAACAAAGGTGAAGGAGAAGGAAGGGTAACCTCAGGACACTTGTGCTGCAAAAAATGTACACGATATTTACAGGTTATGTTCATGACTTCGGAGGAACAAAAGCTCCTCAGTGGGGATGAATGATCCAGGTGGCTCTAGACACACTCGGAAGTCCAAGGTGACTTACAATAACTAAAAAATAAAAGTAGTCATATTTCTCTCAAAATAGAACCAGATCGAAGTGCTCCACTTTATGATTCCAACGATCTGAATGACACTCAAATCCTAGTTTGTGTGAGGGAGATAGAGCTAGTCAATTTTTTGGTCAAACCTTCCCAAGTGGCAGGCTTAATGATCCTACAAATTGGCCTAGATCCGGCACATGAAAACTAGCCATCGAGTGGGAAAGATTGTGGCCTACTTAATTTTCCCAATATCCATTATTTTCATTAAAACTGAAAATGACCATTAAAGTATAAAAAACAAAGAAAATATTAAGTTTATGAGGGCCCCCACGCCACCAACCCCACCACTGATCTTAAAATGATATATTGCATAAATATTAAGGTATTACAGAATCATGTGAAAGAATGCCTATATTACTTAGTGAAATGGATAAAAAAAATTGCAAATAATATAAACAACGTGCAGTTAGAAAACATAACAGACACACACATCAACACAACAAATAATCAAGTAGTTCACCAAACTTCCTGGCTATGTTTCCTGGTCTAGATTTCAGTGTCAACCTCTATATTAAGTCTTCAAGAATATATTATTACAAGAGTGAGCTTAGAAACAGAGTCTCAACCAACAGTGACATCAAAGAGGGAACTGCTCAAAAACCTCAAGTCTAAAAGAGTGCATCGACTCTCCCTCTATCTAGTTCCTCTATTAAATCTACCTCAATCTGACCAGCTGAATATCTTTCTATGACTGTCTTCAACTGACCCCTTTATGTGCTGCCATTGAATGGATTTTAAGCCTATCGATGCTATCGGTTTTCATTCCCTTTCGAGCTCTCTGGCTCTGAGCCGCTGTTCGTTCATATCCCTGTTGAGCATTAAACAATCATTGCAAAATGCTCTAAGGTATGGTGGCCACCTATTTTCAAATGGAAAGGATTAGCCGTTATGAAAATCCAAAAGAATCGCTTCTCTATTTACATGGAGAAATACACAGGAAATACTCTAAAAATAGTGACAATTTCCACCAAGCTGGACTTCAAATGATATTGAATCTGACCTATAATTCGATCGGGTCCATGATTTATTGCAATCATAAATTGCAATGCTCAATGGCCAAGGTCTCCTTTGTATTTCAATTTTATAACGGAAATACACCAAAACACAGAAAACCTAACAAAACATCGCATATCGGATCTCAAATTTTATACATGCACATCTATAATTCCTTTCGGGTACACCCTGATCACAATCACATACCACATTGGCATAGCCCCTTTGTATTGTTGCGATCCCATTCCTCTACCGATCAACGATCACCGATATCAGTGCCATCAGCCCATCGCATATTGCATTACCCCTTTGCATTGTTACGATGTGATATTGCAATGTGATATATCACAATCACATATCATCAATTGCTATCACACCTCGGTGCTTTACTATGCTTCAACCCTTCCCCTTTGGTTCTGTGTGATGCGATAAGTCGCAAATCGCATATCACATGGTCTTCAATTTTGTGGTTTGGACCTTTCCCTATTGGAATTTGCAATGTGATAATGTATTCTTGGCGGTTGATCTACACGCTTGATCAATGGGCCACGTTGTGTCATTGGATCACAATCGCAATTCCATAGGGTTGCCTCCAATATACTCCGCTGATGTGATATCGCCAAACCCTCCGATGTGATCCGCTGATTTGATCTGGACCGTTGATCAATCTAATCCGATGGCTCCTATGCAGTGGCAGTTAGACCTCTGATTAGCTCTATTTTTTGCCATTCTTCTTAGTTTTTCTTTCACGATAGTGTTTTTTGATAATATGTATATGAAGACTTAGAGGTTTTATGATCCATTTTGGATCACACCTTCCCACTGAAAAGCTTTTGGACCACCAAAAGTTAGTTTTCAAGCATTAATCAAGTGAGGATATAGCTCCCTCACTTGTTTAACTTCTATCCATCATGCTTTTCTTAGATTTTAACTTTTGAGCCCTACTCTCAGGTACTCAACATCAGCTTGACGCGTAGTTCTTAACTTCCTGTCCAGAACTGTTTCCTCCTATACCTCATTGAGATACTCAGGCAAAAGATACCAAATAGAAGGCAACTAACTTTGCTCTTCAAGATCTTCAATTAGTGAAGGTTCATACAATCTCAAGTTTTCTGCATTAACGACTGAATAGATTTGAATATAAGTTAGTAAATCAAGGTGAAAAGCATTTTCACCAATTTTATCAAGCATCTTGAAAGGTCCATACCTTATTGGCTTTAGCTTCTTACCTTCACCTTGCATTATGTCTTTGTTGATGTACAACTAGACTTGATCACCAACCTAAAAACTATGCTCAGCTTGACGCTTATCATGTCTTGCCTTGTACTTGGCTTGACTTATTTCCAACTATTCCTATACTGCCTCATGAATTTCTTGGATTTGTTCAATAAACTTGGTTGCTTTGTCCACATCACTATGTCCACCAACTACTATGTCTTTACCAAAGACAAAATTCAAGGGATAATTTGGTATAAAACCAAAACAAGCCTCTAAAGGAGATCTCTGAGTAGAAGAGTGCTTGGAATGGTTGTAAGCATGTTGTACATAACACAAATGCTCATCTAAAAGCTTGGGATGCTTGCTGCAATAAACTCTGAGC
Organism: Pinus taeda; assembly: GCA_000404065.3. Taxonomy (NCBI): domain Eukaryota; kingdom Viridiplantae; phylum Streptophyta; class Pinopsida; order Pinales; family Pinaceae; genus Pinus; species Pinus taeda. The sequence continues at coordinate 20,235 of APFE031240334.1, read as the reverse complement.
AACTGGGTCACTGTCCTGTTGACCACCTCTATCTGACCATCTGTTTGTGGATGAAATGTTGTGCTCTTCTTCAACCTGGTGTCCATCAACTCCCATAGATTTGACCAAAACTTCCCAACAAATCGAAAATCTCAATCAGATTCAATAGAAGTGGGTAACCCAAAATGAACCCATATGTTCTAAAGAATAACTTTTTTCTTTATTTAGTTGTAACCTACTTCTTACAAGGTATCAAAATACACATTTTACTAAACTTATCCACAACAACATACAAATAATCATGACCTTTTCTAGATTTTGGAAATCCCCCAACAAAGTCCATGGAAACACTTTCCCAAGGAAAAGAAGGAATTGGAAGTAGAGTGTACAAGCCTAATTTTCTTTTACTTGGTTTGCTTGTAGCACATGTTGTACATACTTCGATATATCTAGAAACTGTCTCATGCATTCTTGGCTAATAACAAAACCTTTGCAATTATGCAACTGTTTTACTTACACCAAAATCACCTTATATGAGAGAAGTATGTGATTCTCGGATTATGTTAACTCTTTCAATTTGTGGAATGCATAACTTTCCCAAATGATATACGGGTTGGTCCTTTACATAATAATCCAATTCTTCTAATTGCTTTCCATGAATTAAAGTTGCATATACATCTTTAAAATCTACATATTGAGCATATTGTTCAATGTAACTTTCATGCATTACTGAGTGATGTGTAAGTATAGTAGATGCATTTATGATTGGTCTTTATAACATGTCTGCAACCTTATTGTGTATGCTCTTCTTATATTTGATGAGAAGATGAAATTGTTGTAGAAAACCCATCCACCTATAATGTCTTAATTGCTGCAATTTAGTTTGTGAGTGCAAATATTGAAGTGGTTGATGATCAGTGTGTATGATTGTTTCCTTACCCATTAGGTAATGTTCCCACTTTTTCACACTTTGTAATAATGCATACAATTATTTATCATATGTGGGATAATTAACTACTACAGAAGTAAATGTCTCAAAATGATAGCATATGGGTTTTCTGTGTTGCATCAACACTGCATCCATGATATTGTCACTCGCATCTATCTCAATCTCAAATGGATGTTGAAGATCTGGTAGTGATAGTAATAATGTTGTACTGATTTTCTCTTTTAAGGTGTCAAAGGCTTTCTATTGTTTGCTTCCCCACTTAAACACATGTTTCAATCCTATTAAAGCATGTAATGGAGCTGCAATCGAAGAAAAATTAGCAATAAACTTTCTCCAGTATTATGCTACCCATAGGAAACTCCTAATCTCTGTAGTAGATTTGGGTTTAGGCCATTTCACATTGACTTCAACTTTAGAGGGATCTATCTTCAATTCACCACCTGCTAAAATATGACCCAAATAATTTGAAGATGTTCTGCCAAATTCACATTTTGACAGTTTTACATAGAGATTTTCTCTTCTTAAAACATCTAAAGTCTACTTTACATGCTTTACATGGTCTTCCCATGTCTTACTAAAAACAAGAATGTCATCTAAATAACAATTACAAAGTAATCAATAAATGGTCTGAGTACATCATTCATAACTCTCATAAATGTAGCAATAGCATTAGTTAAGCCAAAAGGCATAACCAACCATTCATACAATCCTTTCTTTGTCTTGAAAGCAATCTTCCATGCATCCTGTTCTGCAACTATGACCTCATGATAGCCACTTCACAAGTCTAACTTAGAAAAGTATATTGCTTCTTTCAATTGATCTAAAAGATCATCAATATGAGGAAGAGGATAGCGATTCCTGATCATTATTTTATTTAGTGATCTATATTGAATGCACATTCTCCACAAAACATCTTTCTTTCTCACCAGCATGATTGGAGATCCACATGGTGATGTGCTTGGTTGTATAAACCCTTTATCGAGCAACTCCTATACCTGCTTCTTTATCTCTTCATTCTCTAAAGATGACAACAATTACATTCCAATGTTAGGTAATGGAGCATCTTGCTGCAAATAAATATGATGTACTATTTCTCATTTGGGTGGTAGACCTTTTGGTTCTTGAAATAGAACATCATACTCTAAAACAACTTTAACTAAATTAGCTTTCTGTTTAGAATCACACCCTTCATATGTATTGGATTTTTCAGGATCCTTTGCCTTTACAACCATTACTAAAAATTTCTTACTTGAAATCACAGTTCTTTTCATCTGCCCTGAGTTTATGAGAGAATAGTTATCTTTGAGTTTATGAGCTCTTACAATATATTCTATTCCATTTTTAGTGAGTTGATACTTATTCTCAGCTCTATAGAAAATAGCTTTCCTATCATACAAGTATGGACTTCCAAAAACAATACCACATGTATCCAATGGAACTATGTCTAACTCAACCTCATCTACAAATGTTGATCGAATAGAAAACCTAAGTTTACATTGTCCCATTACTTATAGCTTTGTTTTATCACATACCCAACCTAATGGATATGGATTCTCATGAGGTTTTGTTTGTAATCCCAACTTCTTTACAATTGTTTCAGAAATCAAATTTACTTGTGATCCACTATCAAATAAAGTATCAAACTTATTGTGCTTGGAAATTACTCTAATATGAAAAATCTAATTTCTTTCCCTCTCATTACTTTCATTATCAACAGATTGTGCAGAATTACTTGTCGATGCTCTAACTGTTGTTTCGTCGCCTGAATCTAATCTTAGGTCCTACTGAATAGCACCAACATTCTTTTTCTTCCTTCCACCGAACTTCTTAGGTCTCCATTCTGGATGCAAAAGCTAGCAGTGTGCCTCATTGTGTCCTCCTTTCTTGTAATGAGTGCATGAAAGTTTATCCTTCGAGATAGTGTTTTCTTTCCTCTCCTTCCATTTCAGTTTCTTATTTTCCTTGCTCTTGCTTACAAAATATTTAGATGATCCCCCAACCTCTGGGTTTACATTCTTACCTCTAGCTTCTAGATGTGTGGCTTGAACTGATACATCATCTAAGCTAGTGGGATTAAACATGAGAATAGTATTCTTTAGATAGCTGTGAATACCGCCTATATACTTCAATAAGGTCTCAGGTGAATCTAATGATATACCTAGAGTTAAAGCTCTCTTTCTAAATTCCTGAGTATAACTCTGTACACTATGACCTTTCAACTAATGAAGGGTTTGCCAACTCATCATTTCCTGTTGCATGTAAGCTAAATGATAAAATTGATTTTTTATAGTAGAAACAAATTCATTCTAGGTAGAAATTATTTTACCATGTTTTTGCAGATCAGATTGTGTCTTGCCTTCCCACCATACTAGCACAGTTCCTCCAAGTCGAAGGCTAGCCAACTGAAACTTCTTCCTTTTTGAATCAATATTATGTACCCTGCAATATACATCAATCTATATTATCCAATTATCTAGCTTTTCTGCAATTATTTCTCCATCATAAATTGGCAAGTCAAACTTCACATCCAATTTAATCAAATAACTTTTCTTCTTTTTCTTATCAGGGCTAGTTTTATGCGAAGAATATGATGAGGATGATGAAGGTGATGATGGAGGAGATGGTCGAGGAGGCATTTCCCTTTTCCCTTTGCCTTCTAGAGGGGCAACTAGAAAAGGTTCCTCTGCTCCGTTATCTTGTGTAGGTGTTGAAGTGCTTTCACCTCAACCCTTCTTAAATTCCAGAAACATCTCTTCCACCATGGCTTGGAGTGCCTTAAAACTTTCTATAAATTGAGATTCAGGTCCCAACAGAGTTTCTTCTTACATTCTCCTCTAAGAATAGACGCTTCTAATCTCTGGATTAGCCTCAACAAGTTCTCCTTCTCCTAGTCTGAGATTTAATCTAGTTAGCATTGAAAATCCAAGACAAGCTTGTCTAACCTTAAAAAAACCAAAACCAAATTCTCTGATACCACTTGATCTAAAAATGAGATCTTAAATCAATATTCAGGTATTACAGACTCGTGTGTAAGAATGCCTATATTACTTACTGCAAGAGATCAAAATGACTACAAATAATATAGAAAATGAGTAGTTATAATACATAATAGACACACACATCAAAACAACAAATAATCATGGAGCTCACTAGACTTCTTGGCTACATGTCCTCATCCAGCTTTCAGTGTCGACATCTATATTAAGTCTTCAATAATAGATTATTACCAGAGTGAGCTAAAAAATAGAGTCTCAACCAATAGTGACATCAAAGAGGGATCTGCTCGAAAACATCGAGTCTAAAAGAGTGCACTAACTCTCCCTCTATCCTGTTCCTCTATTCAATCTGCGTCAATCTAACTGACTGACTATCTTCAACTGACCCCTTTCTGTGCTGCCATTGAATGAATTTTAAGCCTATCAACGATGTCGGTTTGCATTCCTTTTCAGGCTCTCTGTCTCCCGGCCGTTGTCTGTTGAAGTCGTTGCTGAGCATTAAAAAATCATTTAAAAATGCTCTAAGGTATGATGGCCACCTATTTTCAAATGGAAAAGATAAGTGTGGGTGAAAATCCCAAAGAATCGCTTCTCTGTTTACAAAGAGAAATACGCAAGAAATACTCTAAAAATAGTGACAATTTCCACCAAGCCAAACTTCAAATGATATTGAATCCGACCTATAATCCTATTAGGTCCATTTTTTATCGCAATCACAAATCACAGTGCACAATGGCCAAGTTCTCCTTTGTACTTCGATTTTATAACGAAAATACACTAAAACATAGAAAAACTGACAAAACGCTGCATATCATATTTCAAATTTTATATAGCCGCATCTATAATTCCTTTCAGGTCCGCCCTAATCGCAATCCCATATTGCAGTAGCATAGCCCCTTTGTATTGTTACGATCCCATTCCTCCACAAATCATCAATTGCCAATATCGATGCCATCACATATCGCATGACCTGCGGTCCTATTGGCATCACCCCTTTGCATTGTTGTTATGTGATATTACAATGCGATATATCGGAAATGCATATCATCGATCGCTATCGCACCTCAACCCTTTTATGCTTCAGTCCTTCCCCTTTGGTTCTGTGCGATGTGATAAGTCACAAATCACATATCGCATGGTCTTCGAGCCTGTGGTTTGTACCTTTCCCCGTTGGAATTTGCAATGCAATAATGTAAACTCAACCGTTGATCTGCGCGCTTCATCAATGATCCACATTGTGTCGTTGGATCATGATCGCAATTTCAATAGGGATGCCTCCAATATACTCCACCAATGTGATATCGGCAAACCCTCCAATGCGATCCACTAATTTGATCTAGACTGTTGATCGATCCGATTCGACAGCTCCTGTGCAGCGACAGTTAGACCTCCGATTAGCTATTTTTTCCACCATTATTCTTGGTTTTTTTTTGTGATAGTGTTTTCCGATAATATGTATATGAAGACATGGAAGTTTTAGGATCCATTTTGGATCAACCACCCCCTCAATGACCATCTCTCTCTCTCTCTCTTCTCTCTCTCTCTCTCTCCTCTCTCTCTCTCTCTCTCTATATATATATATTAATATTATATATATATATATATATTTAATGAAAACATTAATGGGGCTGGGGGGTTTGAACCTGCTTGGCCTGTGTGAGTTGACCCCCAATGGTCAGCCCCGCAAAATGTGCAAACAACACAAACCCTTTCCCATTTAATTAAATGCACCAACCATCAAAGACGCCGAAAAAATTATGAATGTCAAGTTTGGAAGGGGTAGGATTTGATCTCCCAACCCCTAGGTCACCAATCTTCATACCTACCACTTGGACAACACCTAACTCTTTGAAAATTCCACCAGCGTTCAACAATATAAACATTGTGTTTACTCATTCAAGAGGAGAGAGAACCGATAAAATAGTGGCGTGTGAGTAATATGTGGCAGTGTAGAGGGGTCTTCCCTAGGCACACAAATCGAGGTGGGTTCCAAGAATATTCTAGGAGAATATTTTTGGGAATATTCTCATGCATATTTTTTAAGGAATCTTGGAGATTCCCTCAGAGGTAAAAATTCATTTTGTCACAATAATATCAAGTTTACAATAGTTTTCCCCAAATTTTTATAGGGAACATGATGTTGAAGTCAAACTCGTCATCTAAGCAACAGATTCACACACACCCCGCAAAAGATAATTTTAGAGAATCTTAAGGAATCTTTTGATTCCCTTGGATGCTAAAATTCGACAGATTCAGAATGTAGCCAAGTTCATACTCAAAAGTCTCATAATTATGTAAGGAAATCAATGGTGAGATCAAATTTACCATTTTAGGAGCATATCTTCTGTCAACCCATGGAGCAGAATCTTTGGAGAATCATGGGGAATATAAAAGATTCTTGTAGGCCCAAATTTTGATGGTGGCGAAATTTGACGAATGGATAGTCGATTTTACACCACATGACACCAAAAATTTAGTTGTGTAGTTAGTTTTTCCAACTTAGCCTTTCATTTTTTGGCTCGTGTTCTATTTACTTTCATTATTTATGAGATGATGTATTATTTGTGAGATCCCTGCTTGATGCTATGTTGAGGGATCATCATTACTGTATTATGTAAGATGTCTTTAGCTTTTTATGTTATGTATCATGCTTTATATCCCTATGAAATTATGTTGAAGGGATACTCATTGCCACATTATGTGAGATCATGTTAGTTTGTCATACTGAGAGGAAGCCTTCTTGAGTGAGAATTCCTTTAACTGGAACGTCTCGTGGAGAGACAATCCACTCTTATGGAGGGCATATGACCTTTTTATGAGAAAGAGTTGTCCATGTACATCGTCATCTCTTACAACATTATATGAAGCGGCCTATACCATATTGACAGCGGGCCTAGAGATGTAACCCACGCTGGGTGAAATCTATTATCAAATGTATTGTGTTCATGGTCTACTGATTGTTTTCATGTTTCCTCTTGTTTAAGCATGCACATGTTGTTCTTTATGCTCTTTTAAGTGCAATTCTAACAACATCACTGAAATTAAAGGTCATGGAGAATTCTGGTAGTTGAAGAAATCGGGATCAGATGCACTGGTTAAGGATTAACAGATAAATAAATTAGCTATTTGGATATACAAAATATTCATATACTATAGTCACATACATACGTGGGTTTCCTGAATGAGAATAGTATACAGAAATAAAAATATGAAATGAAAAGTCAAAGTGGGTTTTAAAATAATAATTCAGCTACCCTCTTAGTTTTTTCCCTCACAACAAATTTAAGTTAAAGATCCCCATCATGAACAATAACATTCATATCTTGGATATATAAATGCTAAATCCCCAACCAATATGTATATTGATATCAGTAATACCCTGCATGGCCCATTTTACTTAATGATTAAAATTATAGTCGTCATAAAAAATACATCATGAGGCTTAGTAAAAAACCAACAATATACTAAATTTCTCATGAAAACACTACCATTTAGTTAGTTCATATTTGTTACTCTCAATTCTAACCCTAATAAAAAATACACTACTTAATACACTCTTGTAGCATTAAAATTTAATCCTTGTAGCAATAGCCATCAGTAAAGTTTAGACTTGACACGTTCTATATAAGTTAGACACTTGATCATTATACTCACTATCAACATTACAAATGGAAAGCAATACCTAAAAAACAATAACACTAGTACTCCTATGTCCATAAAGTTGGTTAAATAAGACTTCAAGTGAGTATCATAATAGTGAATTATCTTTATGCACAAATAGAGAAACATTGTTTCCCTCATTGTCAAACCTCAACAACAACATCAACAAATATATAGTGCTTTTGACCATGATTTTGTCTTTTCCTAACACTAAGCAAAACTCATAATTATGACTTGATTTTTCACCACAACGATATCCCATATATTGCAGACAATTGTGACATTTTTTAATGACCAAACATGCATGGACAAATTTAGTAATTCATGTCTTTAAGACAATCAAGTATAACGTATAGAGCATGGTCAATAGTACAAATAGATCTGATGATCCATTTAAAGTTGTGTCATTATTCCATGTGCCCTAATCGATGCTAGTGTTTTATTTGTTTGTTTTACCACTGTAATTGATCCATAATTCACAAGTCATTCTGTATCTATCATTCCACTCAAAATGATTAACAATTATTAAATTCGATAATAAAGCATTCTTGTCATACCTTATAGAGTGTTTTTATGTGCTAGATAGAACAAGTCACACCTTGATACCTCTGCACCTCATATCACTTCTTAGGTCTAATTTAGTTGGTTTACATCCATGATCACCCAAAGAAGAAGATAGAGAGGATGCAATGATTTCCATACAAACTCCATATCATTCATGCAACAACCATGAATGCACCAACAAGATTAGAATAATCTCAACCAGATAAGAGAAATGTTCTTTATGCTAAAGAAAACAACATTATGCCAATGAATCCTTACCATCAAATCACATTGATTTTGAAATAATTTTTCACTATCCTGAAAGAAAAATATATGAAAACTAAGTCAGAATGCACCATATCCTCTATCACTTCAAGAAAACATCATATTTTTATCAATCATCCATGTGATTATACGTAATCACTCATCATTACACCAATTCTTCTCAATTTACGCTACATAGGTCTTACATCCAATTAGATAAACAACCATACCCCAGATCACAGACTTATGCCCATTGCATCTAATTAGATTACTATTAGATTGAGACATGCACCCTACACGAAAAAAACAAGAGAAAATGACTATGCACCAAACCAAGACTCCTCATTGCATCATTTGTATGCTAGATCGAATCATACAATAGTCACAAATGCACCATTAGAGGTCAATTATGGTCTAAATATATATAGTCATTGAGACTATGTACATATCGTGGGAGAGTCTATGGTATTTTCGATAGGAACCAAGTGAAGGAGTTCACCATCAATTCCATGAGAATTTATCATGGTGAAGCTGACTTGGAGAGCTATGATACTAATAGAAAAACCACATAATTACCACCAACATTAAACCAAGAAAATTAGCCCCCAAAAAAGAAAACCATGGGAATAGAGACATTGATTGTGAATGAGTAATCTAGGTTGTAGATGCGTTTATGAAATGGAAATATGGGTTGTGGATGCAATTTAGACATGGCTAAATGGAAATATGGGTTATGGATGCAATTTAGAAATGGCTAAATGGAAATATGGGTTGTGGACGCAATTTAGTTATGGCTAATTTAAATTTATTTCCTAACTTTAAAATTCTGTTACGTCGAGGCAAAAAACAAAACCCGAGATTCATTCCATTGTCGATCTATGTCAATATTCATGTCATGCCCCTCCCACTATAGGTCCATGTTGACATCAATGCCAATACATATCTCATCAAATTTATGATAAACCTATCCACCAAGTTTATAGCAAAAAGATACCATCATGCCCATTCTAACAACCACCTAGCCTAAAAGTATGTCATTCTCAATACACCCATTTCTCAAGTTATTTGAATCCCTACCCATCATATCCTTGGAAAATAAAAAATCCACCTAACTAGTTCCCTCTTCAAAAACAACAAATATTTCAGGCCATCACCACCCTTTTACTTCTCTCAAATAATTCAAGTAGCTCTCAGATTTTTTAAAAAACCCAATAAGTTTTAGTTGAGAAGATAGATACAAACTAAGTTAAAAAACCCAATAAGTTTTAGTTGAGAAGATAGATACAAACTAAGTGAATAATGAAAACCCAGTATCCACTATTGTGCTGAGATCATAAACGTAAATGTAAATATTTAACATGTAATGTTTAACATTTAACACTTTTAGTTTAATGTGGGCCCCATTTAGAAATCAATTTAATTATTATTATGTATAAATACAATATAAATTTAAAATATAAAGAAGTTTACAAACAATAAAAATCCAAGTATGGTAAATAAATAAAACTCCAAAGGTATGGAAAATAAATAAAAATATAAATAAACTAGAGTTATGGTAAACAAATAAAACCTCTTTTTATATTTAGTCCATAAATTTCTTTATATTTACGGTGAAGCCTACGGTCCAAATACCATTTTAATACCGCAGGCTAAATACCATGAGCAAAATACAATATTTATAAAAGAGGTATGGTAAATAAATAAAAATATAAATCAACGAGAGGTATGGTTAAAAAAAATATAAAAATCATATTTACTCCATAATTCACTCTAAATATTTAGGAACACTCAAAAATTAGGTTTTATTTAGGCGAAGCCTATGGGCCGAATACCATGGGCCAAATTATTATTAATACCATGCAAAAAAACATTATTAACCTAATATTAATATTAATAAAAATAAAGATGGTACATTGTATTGACCCATAGTATTGAGAACGAGTGGTATTGGCCTATGGTATTCACGAATGTAGCCTATTTAAAGGGGGGAATTAAACCATTCATCTTTACTCTGAATCTACGACAGGGATCAAATATCTTGATACGCAAACTAGCATATAGTGGAAAAAGATTTGATCCCTCTCAATGCTTGATAGATCCAGAGTAAGGATGGATCTATGCTCCAGAGTAAGGATGGATCTATGCTCGTCTATTTCAATAAACTGCTTCAACACGATCTAACTATTCTACATTTTCGTGTTTCTAACTATTCTACATTTTCGTGTTTCTGTGTGAATACAGTGACACAATTTTTGGCAGGGATCAAATATCTTGATACGCAAACTAGCATATAGTGGAGAAAGATTTGATCCCTCTCAATGCTTGATAGATCCAAAGTAAGGATGGATCTATGCTCCAGAGTAAGGATGGATCTATGCTCGTCTATTTCAATAAACTGCTTCAACACGATCTAACTATTCTACATTTTCGTGTTTCTGTGTGAATACAATGACACAATTTTCGTCAGGGATCAAATATCTTGATACGCAAACTAGCATATAGTGGAAAAAGATTTGATCCCTCTCAATGCTTGATAGATCGAGAGTAAGGATGGATCTATGCTCGTCTATTTCAATAAACTGCTTCAACACAATCTAACTGTTCTACATTTTCGTGTTTCTGTGTGAATACAGTGACACAATTTTAGGTGAGAATGTCAATTTTAGGAGAGATGGTCATTTTCATTGTTTAAATTGCAATTTTGAACATAAAAATGGATTACAAACCTTAAAAAAACTTGGGTTTTGGATGAAATAAAATGAAAAACATTTCGTTATCTTTTTCTCTGTATTTTTTTATCTACAACGTCAAACCCCAAACTTTAGATTAAAATTTGATGGAAAATAAACCCCGAATTTTAAATTAAGTTAAATGGATTTTTTTATTTTTTTTTCTCTTTTTTTAGCCATGGTGAATGGGTAACTCGTTGGAGTAATCTAAGTAATACTCAAAGTCAAATCCCAAATTTTAGATTAAAAGCTCTCCTTATATTTTTCTATTTCTCTTTTTAGCCATGGTGAATGGGTAACTTATTTGAGTAATTGATAATTATTATTGCTTTTCCTTCGTGCTCTGCCGCATCCCCTCCTCCCCACATAGATATTTTTACCCATTCCCACTTAGATATTTGGTGTGTGGTGTTTTGTTGTTATATTTTTTCTTTTTGCCCCTTCTCATTTAGATATTTTTACCCTTTGCCACTTGAATATTTCCTCCAAGGTCTTTAGTTGTTACTTCCTCACTCTTTTTTAATCACTTATTCCTTTTAAAATGGTTTAATTTATTTATTATTTTTACCACAATTACCTTTTATTTTTTTAAAAGGAATTTTGATATTTTAAATTTTAAATTTTTCTATTTTCTTATTAGCTCTTTTCAATGGTTATTATATTTAGCCATATACTCATATACTTAGCCATATACTCATATACTTCGGCAACGATATGTAAAGTGTCCATTTGAAATTCTTTGTTTCTTAAGTTCACACTCCAGCGAAATAAGTGCGCTGGATTAAATAAATAAGTTATATCTGAAATATGAAAGCTCCGTTTACGTTTAGAAATAGAGTCGCGGTAGCTTCCCTGTATTTTTTTTGAGGAATTCCACGGTTTGTAGAGTGTTGCTGCGATTAAAATTGTACCCGATATCTGAATCACCACTGATTTTTGTTTTGACTCTGCAGTTTTAATATCGGAAGCGCCTACGCGCGTCATCTGAAGAATAACATTCCGGGTTAGTTGGTAGTCCCCGATCAAACAAAGAGCCGTAAAAGTTGCTATCGTTGAAATGGAAAGAGAAAGCCGAAAAGGTCGAGAAGAAACCGGCGAGGCAGAGAGTAGCAATCGTGGTAGTAGTATCGCGAATCCTTCCTCTTTGCCCCGCCGTAGGAGTGTGGACAATGACAGGAGGAGCCAGGGGGAAAGTAGCAGTCTCGGTAGGAGGAAGAGAAGTAGGAGTAGGGGTGTGGATAATGACAGGAGCAGTGGAAGTCAGGATAATGAAACGAGAAGGAGGAGGAGTGGAACCCTGGATAATGACAGGAGGAGCAGCAGTAGAGTGGATGGTACGATCATTAGTTCCAATCAACCTAGTAGTGTGGATGGTACTATCATTGGTTCCAATCAAACTAATGGTGACACTGACGTGAGCAGCATGAGAAGACTAACAGCCAGAATGAGTGTTCCGCGGTGGGAATACATCAATCCCTCGGCGAATCCTGCAACTGTTACACGGCGTAATTACATCGTAAGTGACAATCCAGGAATAGAATTTATTTTCGATATTTTTGAACAAGATCAGCAAAGAAGGCAAGAATTTATTGAACAAGCTCGTCAAATTTTGGAACAAGCTGGACATTGGATAACCGATTATCAGCCCATCCTACCGGCGGATAGAGCAGCCGTGCAGCAGTTGCCCCGCGTAATCATTTCTGAAGAACATATCAATAATAACAATGATAATTCAACGTGCCCAATTTGCTGGGAGAAATACCAAGTGGGGGAGGAGGCACGCGTAATGGGGTGCGGGCACATGTACCACAAGGCCTGCATATTTGAATGGCTGCAAAACCATCGCACCTGTCCACTCTGTCGATTTGCAATGCCTTAAGCAGCATAATGTCTTAGATTTTATTTCTTTGCTATTTAGTTTGTTCTGGTTTCCTTAAATAAATACTGCAGTGAGGTTGTGATTGGATTAAATAAATACTACAATGTCATGGTTGTGATTTCATTATATAAATAATGCAGTGTCATATCCAAACTTGATTAAACGTGTCATACAGATTCATGAAAATACTGGTCGGTGAAAATACTGGTCAAGAAAGATTCCTCATTTCACGATTTCTTTAGGCTTTGCTGAAACAATTTAACTCTTTTCGTTTGATGAAGGTTTGGTTTGTTTCTGTTTTCTTCTTGCTTTTTGCTGTATAACTTCACTATGTATGTTTTAGTACATGAATATCCTGATTTTGAATGTTTAAAACATGGCCTGTGATCATTGATCATTTTTCAAATTCAATGTGTTTTGTTGGTTTGAAAATTAAAAAAGCATTGCAGAATATTTTTGTTCGTTTATTGATGGTTACATATGTATTAAAGTTTTGCCATATATTTTTATTTAAAATTGATAGATATATTGGTTATTTTGCTGGAAAATGTGAAATCAGTAGATGAATTAGTTATTTTAGTAAAATTGTAAAAAAATTTCTAAGAAAAATGGAAAGTAGAATAATTGATAGATATATTGGTTATCTTGGTGAAAATGTGATTCTTAGATATATTGGTTATTTTGGTAAAACTGTATAATTTCTTCTAAGAAAAATGGAAAGTAGAATAACTGATAAATGTATCAGTGATTTTGGTAAAAAATGTGAAATTGTTAGATGTGTTGATTATTTTTGTAAAATTTCTTCTTAAAAAACATAGAAAGTAAAATGTTGATTATTTTGATAAAAAAAATATGATTGTTAGATATAGTGGAAAACCAACACACTTCTCCACTCTGCCTATTTGAAATGCCTTATTAGTTATTTAATTGGTTGGGATTTCATTAAATAAATATTGCACTGTGAGGTTGTGATTCGATTAAATAAATACTGCAGTGTCATGGTTGTGATTTCATGAAATAAATAATGCAGTGTCCTATCGAAACCTGATCAAATGTGTCATACTGATTGGTGAAAATACTGGTTATGAAAGATTCCTCATTTCACAGTTTCTTTAGGCTTTGGTGAAACATTTTAACTTCTCTCGTTAGATGAAGGTCTGGTTTATTTGTGTTTTCTTATTGCTTTTTGTGTATAATTTCATTATCTATGTTTTAGTACATGAATATCCTGAGCTTGAATGTTTAAAAGATTGGGTATGAGCACCGATCATTTTTCAAATTCAATGTGTTTTTGTTACTTCTGAAAATTCAAAAAGCATTGTAAAATATTTTAGGTTATTTTATTGATGGTTACATATGTATTAATGTTTTAAATATATTCTTACAAAAATGGAAAGTAGAATAATTGATAGATGTATTAGTTATTTTGATGAAAAAAGTGAAATTGTTAGATGTATTGGTTATTTTGGTAAAACTGTAAAATTTCTTCTCAAAAGTAGAAGCCTTGCTAAGTTTGAGCCTCAGGCTAAAGCTTACATGATGTAACAGATCATTGGATGTAGACAAGATCTCTATAGAGTGTACAAACAAGTGAGCTTAAATATTTAGAGATTACACCATTTTCTCCTTTCAAAATATTGAGTTTGAACCTTAGGGTGAAGCCTACATCATGTAAAGTCATTAGCCTGTCTACAAGATTGCTAACAACTGGACAAACAAGGGGGCTTAAATCCTTAGAGGTTGGACCATTTTCTTCTTTCAAAAGATTGGAGGGAATCTTTAACTAGATCCGGGCTTAAATCCTTAGAGATTGCACCATTTTCTTTTTTTCAAAAAATTGGATATAATATTTGTGACCCTATTTGGATGGTGAGTTGGGCATGTTGATGAATGCGATCACTTTCTAATTTTCATGGAATTGGTATGAGTGGGTCACCAACGTCTAAGATGCTTTAAATTTAACTTTTTTGCTTAGTTGAATGAAATTAATTTTGTGGAATTAATAAAAGATACCTAGGTTTGTTGGATAATAATGTGAGAGAATTTTCAATTATATAATATGAAAAAAAATTTAAAAGTATTCAAAATTATCTTTTCATTTTTCTTTTTAGAATTTTAATATTTCAAATTTTAATTTTAAATTATATCATGACCTTTTTATTTTTATCTTTTGTGATCTTATTGAATTTTTTATTTTGTTTCTTATTTTATTAAATGTGTTTAATGGTTGTTAGTGTGTTATAATCACCTTTGATCTTGATGCAAGGAGGCCTTCAACAACAAGGCACAGATTATATGGTGCCCTCTTTGATTTAATCATAAATAAAAAGCATGTTTTATTTTGGTGAAAATTGTGAAATTGTTAGATGTATTGGTAATTTTGGTAAAAATTGTAAAATTTCTTCCTAAGAAAAATGGAAAGTAGAATAATTGATAGATGTATTGGTTATTTTGGTAAAACTCTAAAATTTCTTCTGAAAGTAGAAGCCTTGCTAAGTTTGAGCCTCAGGCTCAAGCTTACATGAGGTAAGGATGTAGACAAGATCTCTATAAAGTGTACAAAGAAGTGGGCTTAAATCTCTAGAGATTACACCATTTTCTCCTTTCAAAATATTGAGTTTGAACCATAGGGTGAAGCCTACATCATGTAACAAGTCATTAGCTTGTCTACAAGATTTCTAACAACTGGACAAACAAGGGGGCTTAAATCCTTAGAGGTTGGACCATTTTATTCTTTCAAAAGATTGGAGGGAATCTTTAACATGAAGCCTACATCATGTAACAAGTCATTAGCTTGTCTACAAGACTGCTAACAACTTGACAAACAAGGGGGCTTAAATCCTTAGAGATTGCACCATTTTCCTTTTTCCAAAAAATTGGATAGAATATTTGTGACCCTATTTGGATGGTGAGTTTGGCATGTTGATGAATGAGATCACTTTCTAATTTTCATGGAATTGGTATGAGTGGGTCACAAACATCTAACATGCTTTAAATTTAACTTTTTTGCTTAGTTGAATGAAATTAATTTTGTGGAATGAATAAAAGATACCTAGGTTTGTTGGATAATTATGTGAGAGAATTTTCAATTATATAATTTGAAAAAAACTTTAAAAGTATTCAAAATTATCTTTTCATTTTTATTTTTAGAATTTTAATATTTCAAATTTTAATTCTAAATTATATCATGACCTTTTTATTTTTATCTTTTGTGATCTTATTGAATTTTTTATTTTGTTTCTTATTTTATTAAATGTCTTTAATGTTTATTAGTGTGTTATAATCACCTTTGATCTTGATGCAAGGAGGCCTTCAACAACAAGGCACAGATTATATAGTGCCCGCTTTAATTTAATCATAAATAAAAAGCATGTTTTACTTCCTGGAAGCTTCTCTATGATGAATTTTTTAGTACAATACTTCTTGATCTATTGTATAACTTATATTAGAATACATATGATATGATCTCTCTTTTTGTTGCCTTTTGATCTGTCTTGTAGGTATTTGGACTCAAGGAATAGTGAGGAGTAAGCATTTGAGCTAAGGGATTGGGATCATACTGAAAGTTCGAGGGCATAGGAGAGAGGTAGGCCATCTATCTTTCTCATTTCTCATTCTGATCTAGATTAGGTAAGTTTTCTTGTTTTATCATGGTTATTCTTAGACCCACACATTGGGCTAGAGGGATCAGTTCTATCCATAGAAGGGATGCCCTGGTTAACAAATTTGGGACTTCGTTGGGGAAGCCTACACCCTTTTCATCCTCCTTTCACTTTTTTCCTTCTCGTTAAGTTTGGACAATAGTCGAAAGACATTGTCTTTGGTTTGATTTTTACTCTGAGTTATTGGTGTTTTAGGGGATTAAGTCTAGAGTCTCTTCCTTAGTCTTTCTTGTTTCTCCTAAAATTCTCTAGAGGTGTTTTATTAATGACTGTAGCGTTGTCTTCCATTATTTACTCGTGTTGAAGATGAACACTCATTTTTCTATGAAAAGTAGTGTTGTGAGCACGAGTTTTGCTATGAAAAGTAGTCATGGTAACCCTTCAGCACATGTTTTTCTGTATAGAGTAGTGTTCGTCCTTGAATGTGAGAATTTTTAGGGTCTCTACTGGAAACTCTAGTGTGTCATGGTCTCTCAAGTCCCTCCTTTGATTTATCTGCATCATTATCTCTTTGTATGCTACTAATTTCTTTGTGAAATGCAAAATATTGTCTCTTGCTTGAAGTGGTAAAAAATCAGATTTCGATTGAGTTTTTTCAAGTTTTTAGCCAATTTAGATCTTTGTTTATTACTTGTGTTTTTGATAACTATTGATTATTTTATTAATTAGACATTGATTTCTCTATGAAGCTTCTCTATGATGAATTTTTTAGTACAATACTTCTTGATCTATTGTATAAGTTATATTGGAATGCATATGATATGATCTCTCTTGTTGTTGCCTTTTGATCTGTCTTGTAGGTATTTGGACTCAAGGAATAGTGAGGAGTAAGCATCTGAGCTAAGGGATTGGGATCATACTGAATGTTCGAGGGCATAGGAGAGAGGTAGGCCATCTCTCTTTCTCATTTTTCATTCTGATCTAGGTTAGGGAAGTTTTCTTTTTTTTATCATGGTTGTTCTTAGATCCACACATTGGGCTAGAGGGATCAGTTCTATCCATAGAAGGGATTCCCTGGTTAACAAATTTGGAACTTCGTTGGGGAAGCCTACACCCTTTTCATCCTCCTTTCACTTTTTTCCTTCTCATTAAGTTTGGACAATAGTCGAAACACATTGTCTTTGGATTGATTTTTGCTCTGAGTTGTTGGTGTTTTAGGGGATTAGGTCTACAGTCTCTTCCTTAGTCTTTCTTGTTTCTCCTAAACTTTTCTAGTGGTGTTTTATTAATGACGGTAGCGCTATCTTCCATTGTTTACTTGTGTTGAAGACGAGCACTCATTTTTCTATGAAAAGTAGTGTTGTGAGCACGAGTTTTGCTATGAAAAATAGTCATGGTAACCCTTCAGCACATGTTTTTCTGTATAAAGTAGTGTTCGTCCTTGAATGTGAGAATTTTTAGGGTCTCTACTGGAAACTCTAGTGTGTCATGGTCTCTCAAGTCCCTTCTTTGATTTATCTGCATCATTATCTCTCTGTATGCTACTAATTTCTTTGTGGAATGCAAAATATTGTCTCTTGCTTGAAGTGCTGAAAAATCGGATTTTGATTGAGGTTTTTCGAGTTTTGAGTCAATTTAGATCTTTGTTTGAAACTTGTGTGTTTGATAACTATTGATTATTCTATTAAACACTGATTTCTCTTTTTCATTGATTAAAGTAATCAATTTTGCATTGAATTAGTATTCATTTCAAAAAAATTATTTTTCGTTAAAATTGCATCAGATCACTTGCATGAGAAGTTATTTTTTGGAAATAATTATTATAAATAGATCACATTTTTCAATAATTGAAACCTAAATGGTGAATTAGTTGCTTTGAATAATTTAAAGTAAGAACAAGAGCATAATTCATATAAGTGCATCTTAGGAAAAGTGAAAATCAATTTTACTTTTACGTAACAAGTTTTTTTACGAATATTAGTACAACCCACTTATTATATTGATGTACCCATGTAGTGCCCATATTGTTACTATTGTGCCCCATAGAAACCCACTATTGTTATTATTGTGCCCTTACATTATTATTGTTATGTAGGCTCTAATTATGTTATGACCCCTTAGAATCCTATATATAGAGAGGAGGTCTTTTCATTTGAATCATCCAAGAATTGTTCATTTATGTAATGTAAAGGAGGTTGCCCCCTCGAAGAGGCTGAATTTAGGAATTGATCTATCTTTTCTATCTTTTCTTGAGCTAGTTCATAACATTTGGTATCAGAGATTTGGATTCTAGGGTTTCGCTGCTCCAAACAGGTCATCGTGGCATTTTCGCAATAATTTTTTTTCTGCGACATTTCAAAAGATAAAAAAAAGCCCATTTGAGAAGACATCGCGCTCAATCTCAGGTCCGCATTTCAGCGCTTTTTGCGCTATAGTTTCGGAGATATAATCTGAGGAAGTTGGTCATTTTGCAAAATCCTGAATTACATTCAAAACAAGTGACCTGGGGAAAATCGTCATAACTTTCTCTCTGTGCATCAGATTGAAATTTTGTAAGAAGGTAAAGAAAGCGGACGGACTGTAGTTCCTTGTATATATTTTTCAGAGCCAAAGGTCAAAATAGGGACACGTGGCACGTCGTACAATTTCGCTCTACCGAATTAGTCTATAATCAAGTCACTGTGGGAGATTTGGCATAACTCTTCATTGGAGAATCCAATTGGGGTCAGACTGGTGGAATTGGAAGAGGACGTAGAGGACTACTACAAGTCGTAGTTTCAAAACTTAAAGATCTAAAAGTACAGAGTTACAGTCATTTCAAGATCGAGCTCCTAAAATCAAGAAAAAGCAAGATGAGGAAGTTTGATGGAAAGGATCCGGTAAATTGGATACATCAGATGGATAAATATTTTGATTTACATGGTGTACCATTGTTACAAAAGGTATGTATTGCATCTTCATATTTAGAACCGCATCAGTTTTTATGGTATAAAGGGCTTTGTTCTCGTAAAAAACTTGTTACGTGGTCAATTTTCACGGACGAAATGATAGCACATTATGAGGATACAAATAGCAACACCTTCTTTAGAGCAACACCACAACAATCGGAAATAGTAAAAGGGATTTGTTACATATTGGAAAGTAAAATTATGGCAACAAGGAAGTCTGCCCCTGACAACTATAAAGATGGAAGTGTTGTTTCTCCTAGCCTTCCACAACCTACAAGGGTTACACCACAACAATTGGAAGAAAAAAAAGAAAACGGGCTTTGTTACAATTGTGATAGCAAATGCATTAAAGGTCATAAGTGTGCTGAGAAGAAATTATTTTGCATATATTATGAAGATGAGGAAGAAAAGGATCAAGAAACATCAAAATATGAGGATATATGCCACGACCCCACCCCAGACCCCACCCCAGAGAAAGAAGAAATGAATCAGACCATATCTTGTAAAGCATTGGCAAGAATTACCACTCCTCAAACTCTCAAGATTCAAGGACATATCAAGAAGAAAAATGTGCAAGAATTGAAAGATCACATCAAGAAAGAAGAAATTAATCCAACCATATCTTGTAATTCATTGGTCGAAATTACCACTCCTCAAACTATCAAGATAGAAGGACATATCAAGAA
>APFE031240333.1:920-35801 GCA_000404065.3 Pinus taeda | reverse complement strand
GCATCTGTTACACAGTAAAATGTCACTGCCATCATGTCAGTCTCCCTACTGTGTTGTGAAACCACATTCACCTATGCTCGTGCTCCTCAAAATGGCTAAAAAACCCTCTTTTCCTAAGTCAAATGAATCATCGTGTCTGTTTATTTAATAACCGCGCTGACAGGCGGAGGCCAGTGTATCTGATGCGCTGCCAGCGCGGAAGAACACGTCTTTTCCGCGCTGGTCCCATTTTATGAACAGCGCACCCTTCGTTTGTCCTGTTGAGCGATGACCAGACCTCCTCTATAGTTGATCTGCGATGTCAGCGTGCCAGCTCAGTGTCTCACCCGCGCTGATCCTGTTTGGGCGAATTTGTTCTAACAACCAACCTTCCAGACCCCTCCAGACTTGGTTGTTAGCATTGTTGAGGTCGCCATCCTTTCTCTGGTACGTCTGTTCGACTGACCATCCACTTATCTTGGGGGAAAGCTCATCCTTTACCTATTCATGGAGACTCCTTCTCCTTTATAAGCCTCCTCCATTGCCCATGAGCAGCTAGTTTGGAACATATAGACTTTGATTGAGGAATTCTTAGTGCATTAGTGCTGCTCTTTGTAGGCATTTGGTGTGTTGTGTGAGGATTTTTTTGAGCTTGAGGAAGGTCATGAGCTTGTTGCCTTGTATGTGAGAGAGAGACCTCTTTGACTTGGGAGATTTGCTTCAAAGGTGAATGCTCGGAAGACATGCTGGCTGGACCCTCTAGAGAAGGACTCAGCGTCAGGACTTCGGTTGTACCTTACTCTATTTTCTGATTAATAAAGATAGATGACTGCTCTATGGTTCCATTTCCATTTGTCCCATGAATGATTGATGTAAATTGTATCCTTCCTGACTGATACATAGTTGTTGTTAGTAGATTTTACGCTCGTGTTTGCCCTCTTTTGCTTGTGCAGGTGTTCATCCGCGAGGATAGCGGGAATTGTGATCGGCTGGAGTGAAGGAGCGAGAGGAGTATCTCTTCGACAAACAAGCGTTGGAATCCAAGTAGGTTACTCTCACCCACTTGTTAATTACAACTAGGAACCTGCGGTGCAGCATTGTTTGATTGTTGCTAGACCCCTGTTGGGCTAGTAGGGATCGCCTCTATTCGTAGAGGGGATTTACCTCTCCAACAACCATACTGAAGGCAAAGACTAATGTGGGATCAAGTGAGAAAAATCAAGCATTTGTTGCTATGACAAAGAGAAGAGGAAAGTTTGGAAAGTTTGGTCCTCATAAAAAGAAGAGGAACATGGCTAAAATGCAATGCTATGGATGTCAAGAATATGGGCATTACAAAAGAGATTGTCCTAAGCTCAAGAAGGACAATAACAAAAGAGGGAGAGAAGAATCCCATATCACTAAAGAAGTGGAGGGAGCTAAAAGAAGAAGTCTAAGAAAGAGGAAGTAAAAGATCTCTACTATGATTGAGATAGGCTTCCTCACTTAGTTCTTTTCAAGTTCTTGTTTTCAATTTTTCTGTTGTAAGATATGGCTATCATGAATCAGTAAGGAAAATAATAGGATGCATCATGGAATCATAGAAGCATTAAAAGCAAGAGCTTGTGATAATAGACTAACTGAAATAGAAGTGGCAGTCGCCTATGGAAGGATATAGTTCTTGGTATCCTCATTAGAAGCATAAGTGAAACTTATGGGAAAAGGAAGAAAAAATCATCTAGCAGAAATCTCATCATACATCAATTAAAAGGGGAACATTTGTTGGATGAGGATACTCAAGATCCTCTATTAGAATCTTCATCGAAAGGTTCACCAATAAAAATAAAGCAAGGGTTTCATCAAGAATCCCATCTTGTGGGAATTCATGGGATGATGGTATGGTGACAAAGAGGCAAAGTAGATCAAGGGATTGAATTTATTTCAATCAAGGAAGTTGTTGAAGGAAGTCTAGATTACCTAAAGGAAAATGAGGTATGTATGCTTGTATTCAATATTTTAAAGTCATGTCATATGGTTGTAGGTAACATGGATAAATGCTCTATCTCAAGAGCATGATCAAAATAAGGATCTCCTCCTTAAAATATGCATCAAGGCATGGGTCACAAATTAACTAGTTGAAATCAACATAATATGTCCTCATATGAAATATGAGGTGGTTGAAATTGATTGGTGGAAATCTGATTAAAAGTTCCTGGGAAGAAAAATGTGTGAAGAAAGAAGGAAAGAGATCGTGGAATATGCAACCACGAACAAGGCAATCAATATCCTAGAACTAGAAGATTTGACGAAGATATCTCCACGAAAGATATGAAGACTCAGATGAAGTCTGAAAAAGAAAGAGACCCTTGACAACATGTATATTTTGGAGATGTGTCAATGTGTATGCAAGATGTTGATGCAAATTAGAAGATTTCATGGTGAAATACCATCACAAAGGTAACTTTGATTTAATTTTTGTTTCTCATTTTTGAATAATATATGGATGGGCTGCCAAGGGAAGAGCTATGGATGTCTTCCACCACTGATGACCATGTAGCTAGATATTAGATCCTTAAGGAAACATGGCATGAATAAGGCAGCAAAGCATGAAGGAGGACAAGATATGGACTAATGGATCACTTTCAAATGAAAGGAGTGATGACTAACTCATGGATGAAAGTGATGGATGGTATGTGCCCTACGAAGAAGTCCCGAAAGATGTAGACTCTACGAAAAAAAGAAAAATTCATGACATCAAACAAAGGAGTTCTACAAGCAGTTGGTTGTCCCATGATCTCCCCCTGAAGAGTTGTTGAAATCAATTCCCTAGTCAAGAGGGAGCTTGGTCAAGTCCCTAGTTAATAGGGATCTTGGTTACATTCCTATTTGTAGGAATGGGTACATTCCTTCAGTGGAATGGGTAAGTCCTTAGATTAAGAGGGAGAGATAGACACATCATTCTTGTCTTCACTTGGGAAGAAAGAATGGAGGATTGGGTAAACACTTGGCATCTGATACTCTTTGCGGATGAGTTAGGGTATCCAAGATAAGAGTAGTTGTAGAGGACCGATATTATTTGAGGACTGGGAATCCAAGATAAGAATAGTCCTGGTGGAGCATATTCTGAGTGAACCCGGGTGGGGTATGTTCCGAGAGAGAAAATGATGAGGGTGTCTATACATCATTGGTCTTGCCAGCATTGAGCTCTAATTTTGAGAATGTCCAAGTACTTTGTATGGATTATTAATACCTCCCTACTTAAGAGGGAGTATTGAAAAGCTTAACTATGTTCGGTCTGCATAATGACATGTGCTATTATGATTTTATGTAATTGATGTAAAGAAGAAAAATAAAATTATTTTTGTAATGCTTGAATCATGGGTTTCATGATCAAGAAATTTTATTTAGTTAAGGCTCCCATTGTGACCCTTCAAGATTATTCATCGTTTCATAAAAGTCAATTGAGTCAATGTCATGTATGAAAGACCCTTATTGGGCATGTTACATATGTAAATAAGTCATTAAAAGACCCTCTCATACCAAGCTCAAGCACCTCCTTGAAGTCGGCCTAAGAAGGATTCTACTAGGACATGTCGGCCTAGGCACCAGTTCAAGTTGGCTTATTTTGATGGGAAAAACACTATATATAGGCAGCTCGGCCTTCATTTGGAGACAATAATTTCGGTCAAGGAAAAAGAAAAAGAAATAAGTGTGAATTTTACAAGGAAAGAAGCCTATAGTCAAGCAAAGGAAGGAGGACCATCACCAAGGTTCTTTCAGATTTGTTTTTGGGCTATCACCTCCACATGTGCGAGAAACAAGTATTGTCTACTGCAAAGAAGGGTCGAGGCTAGTAAGGTCACTCTAGAAACCGAATCAAAGAGAAGACATTACATTCATTAAGTCGAAGTGTATAAGGAAGTCTTTCCATCCAAGTGAAGTGGTAACAAGGTGCAAAAGTTAGTCAACATCCATCACACGTGTTGCAGCTAGGGTTTCTGAAGAGGTCGAGGGTTGCAGGTCTAATCCAAGAAGATGAGATCTGAAAGATAGCTGAGAAGGAGGGAGAAGCAAGCATTTTGGCCATTGTTGACTCAAGAAAGAAGAGGTTAAACTAAGAGATCTTGTGACTTGGTCTTTGAGAAGTTAAATAGGTCAAGGTTCTTAGTCTTGGTATTCATCAATTGAAGTCTCTATAAGAAGAATTTGTTTGGGTTTTCCTCTCAAGTTGGAGAGGTTTTGGCCTTGGTTGATCACCTATATTTTGTGTCTCTTGTCTCTTTATTGTTTATTCTTTTGTAGTTGTTTGATGAAGAAGAATACTATAATAATCTAACTTAAGAGAATATCATAATCTAAAGAAATAAAAAAACATTCACAAGCAGTTATCATTACAAGAGAAATCAACTAATTGTTATGCCCTAGATTTCTCAATACTATTTTTCAATTTGTTAATGTAAATATTATTTTATTATTTTTAAATATAACATTACGTGACATCTCGAGAAATCAACTAATTGTTATGCCCTAGATTTCTCAATACTATTTTTCAATTTGTTAATGTAAATATTCTTTTATTATTTTTAAATATAACATTACGTGACATCTCCCTTATACGGGAAGGTAAAATGTCTCTCAATACAATTAGGAATGTTTGAGTATAAAATAAATATCAAAGACTTTAATAAAGATAAATATATAATTAAAGGTTAATCAAACCTAATTAAGATCATATCATTAAATAAATATAGGGTTTTAAACCAAGACAGATGCATAAGATTCAAACCTGAAAACCAAGTTCGTTGTTCTATCCAGCCCCATATTCTATCTTATCAAGATATAATGTAATGTTGATCTGTTCGATGACCACATTGTATGTGGGAATCAAAAATAACTTCACATAAGCATATTAAAAGCACTTAACCATGGGTATCTTTTGCTAGTAAAGGGAATAATATTTTATATAAAGAAAAAAATCTTGGAATAGTTATGCATACATTCACCGCAAATTTAAGATTCATAATTGGTCTACAAGTCTATGCCATGTGATATAAGTTAAGAGTTCCATTTTTTCTATATATTTGCAACATGAAAGATCTAGAACATTTCTCTTTGTTCCAAAAAGCCTTTATGACTAATTTCAATATGCCTACCGTTTGATCTTTACATCTCTGAAATACATATAAGCAAGTAGTCACAAATATGTTGCAGGTTCTACTATTGGCAAGTAGTCACAAAGTATGTTGCAGTTGCTACTATATGGAATGTGGAAAGGAAAAAAGTATATGTTTTCCTAACCTGTGGTTGATCAATGTTTGATGTAAATGCACACTTATTCAAATTCACGTGCTTGTGGTTGATTATTTGTGTTAGCACATACTGAATATTGAACATTTGAGACCTCTTTTACAACTCAGAAATTTTGCCGTCCACAATGAAAATATATTGCAGTGACATGACAGACACTCAGTCCTCGATCTTTTTGTACAAACCTCACATGGTCCAAGCTCCCCCTAAACCTTAAGATACAGAATTTCCATGTACTCTAAATCGTTTCCCTCTTAATCTTTTTTTATCTTGAGTTTCATTAAATTGCAAATAAATTTGTTGGGTGGAGAGGCATTCTACAGACCAGTATAGGATATTTGCAATTTGTTGGGTGGAGAGGCATTCTACAGATCAGTATAGAATAGATTTCACATAAAAACGTAAACTTAAAAATAAATGTAAATATAAACCCTTAAATATGTAAAACCTTTAAATAAGTAAACTTAGACACTTAAACATTTAACATTTAGCATTTAATGTTTAACATTTAACATTATAAATAAATAAAAATATAAATAAACCAAAGGTACTGTAAATAAATAAAACCATTTTTTATATTTGCTCCATAAACATATTTATATTAACAAAAACTTAAAAAAAGAGGTTTTATTTAGGTAAACCCTATAGGCCAAATACCATGGGACAAATTATTAATAATACCATGGCCAAATACCATATTTATAAAAAGAGTATGGTAAATAAATAAATATAAGAGTTATAAAGAGGTATGGTAAATAAATAAAAATATATCAAATATGATAAGGAATCATCTAATTATATACCAAGCCTATGGACCAAAAACCATGGACCAAAATGCTATTAATATCATGCAAAAAAAAAAACATTATTAACCTTAATATTTATATTAAAAGATTAAGAGCTCTGCATCCTACGAGTTCCGCACCCCACGGAACTTGAAATCTGCGTGCGCGCCCGCTCTCTGCCTATTCCGATCCCCGTGGACGGATCCGCAAAGGGCTCCTGGTTCTGGCTGCGGTCGGCTAGGGTTTGATCTGTTGGCTCTCCATGGAGGAGCCAGCTCCCCCCCAGGGGTGTTCCCCCCCTTCTCCGCCTTCCACCGCTGAAGCTTTCAAATCCTTGCTGGCCTCTCTACCCAAGAAGAGAGTCGTGGAAGCTGCCAAGTTTGTGAAAAAGCTTGAAGATATCCCTGAGATTACCCTCCCTCCTGAAGGTCCGATTCAAGTAGCATTATCTCTGGCGGATCGGGCTCTGGTCGATCAGTTTATAGGTTTATGGCCTTCCCTGAAATCAACAAAGAACTGGGTTGCTAGGAACTGGGCTCCTCTGATCAAGAATAAGGTAACCTCTTACTTCCTCGAAAGAGGATATTTCTTATTTGAATTTACTAACAAAGAGGATAAGAATCTCATCTTCAGAAATGGCCCCTACTTCATGGGCTCTCAAGGGCTGTATCTAAACAAATGGACGCCAGACTTCGATCCAGCAGTGGATGTGCCTTCTGCGGTCCCGGTGTGGGTAAGGCTCCCAAATCTTCCCGTTCACTGTTGGAATTGGGACTCTTTGAAGCATATCAGAAATGCTCTTGGGAAGTTCATAGACAAGGCTAACAACAAAGATCAGTACGACTGCGCCAAAATTTGTGTGGAGGTAGATCTGGAGGTCAGATTACCAGAGGCCATCAAAATAAGGGTAGGTCCATGGACGCATGTTCAGAAATTGGACTATGAGCAACTGCCGTTCAAATGTTGGAAATGCCAAGTCTACGGTCACTTCACCAGAGATTGCCCAACCAAAGGGGTAGAAGAAAAAGGGAAGGATGAAGGATGGAATCAGGCAAAAAGATCCAAAACTTCACTCAGGAAGAATGAAAATACTAATGCCAGAGTCCCCCAAGCAGGATCTGCTCAGAATCCACCTTTGGAAAGCCAAGGGAACAAATTTGAGATCCTTGGATCTGAAACCATGGATAGGCAAGAGATAGAAATCTCGAAAGCAGTCTCTCCGACTAAATCCATAAGTGTACCAGAGAGATCCAAAGGGAAGATATCAGAAGAAGAAGAGGAAACTCAAAAGTCTAAGGAATCGGAGGAAGAAGGGGAAATAGGGGAATCACAATCTGCCCCAAGAAGATCTACAAGAGGAAGGATGTCATCAAAGGAAAAAAGAAATCAAGAGACATATAAAGACAAGCTTCAAGGCAGCCAGCCAACGCTAGAGAAAATCCTAGCTAAAACCTCGAAGACGAAGAGGATCCAAACCTAGATCTCCAAAGGAGCTCACCACAGCAAAAGTAAATAATGAAGATTGTCTCCTGGAACTGTAGGGGAATGGGCTCCAAAGCCAAGGAAGAAGCTATGAATAGTCTAATAAGACTGGAAGCCTCGGACATTCTTCTCATCCAGGAGACTAAATTGGAGGACTCAGTCTTCCTCCAAGCAAGAAAAAAATTTTGGAAAAAAGATGGAGCACAAGTAACCTCTGCTCGTGGAGCATCGAGAGGACTTGGGTCGCTCTGGAATCCAAATAAGTTCTCTCTAATCTCTGAGTCCCTAAATACCCATTGGATTTTTTTTAAATTACAGCACCTAGAATCTAAGGAAATTATTTGTCTGGTCAATGTATATGCTCCTAACAATGCAGGTGAAAAAAAATTATGTTGGGACTCCATCAAAAGCTTGGCAGATCTAGAAAGCCTGGAGAACATAATCATAGCCGGAGACCTGAACCTCACCCTCCTCTCGTCAGAAAAAAGAGGAGGCAGTATTGTTAGAGATCCGACAAGAGAATCAGTGGAAGATCTCATGCAAGATTGGGATCTGATAGATATTAAACCGGCTATTGGCAAGTATACGTGGTCAAACAAAAGGGCTGGTCCGGGCCACATAGCGGCAAGACTGGACAGATTCTTGGTGCAAAGTCCTTTCTACCTCTTGGCTTAGAAGCCAGATCGCATATCCTTCATAGCAACATATCAGATCACAAGCCCATCAGCCTTGAATTGTTGACCCCCAAGGATCTGGGGCCTATACCTTTTAGATTCAGCTCCCTGTGGATCAAAGAAAAGGATTTTATGGAAAAGATCAGAGACTGCTGGAAAAATCCAGTCAAGGGATCAACGTTTTTTGTGTGGGAGGAAAAACTTAGAAGAGTTAAAAACATGCTGAAAAATTGGGCCAAGACCCTGCCAAATCCTGCAGGGGAAAGGAAAAAATACAAAGTAAGCTATAAAGACAGCACCTTCATGTTGAAATAGCTTAAATCACTAAGGATGAGTTGGAAAAGGAGGCCAACCTTCAGCAAAGCTTCCACAAGGCCTGTCTGGCAGAGGAAGAATACTGGAGGCTCAAGTCCAGGAGCCTTTGGCTCAAATCTACAGACAGAAACTCCTCATTTTTCCACAAACTTGCCCAAGCAAGGAAAGGCCGCAACTCCATCAACGAAATAAAAGAAGACAGCCATGTTTTGAAGGATTTTATCAGCATGAAAAAGGTAGCTACAGATCATTTTGAACAGCTGTATAGAGAAGAATCGGGAGCTGATTTAAACGTTGCCCTGTTGGACGCAGTCCCTAGCATGATCGCCTGTAAAATGAATCAGTCTCTTGAAGCCAAAATTACGCTAAAGGAAGTTAAGGAAGATCTCTTCGCAATGTATCCTGATAAAGCCCCGAGACCAGATGGTTTCACACCTAGGTTTCTCCAGGTCTGTTGACAGATTGTAGAGAAGGATTTCTACAAAATGATATAGAAATCTCAAGACTACCAAAAGATAGGTGGTTGTACAAACTCAGCCTTTCTCGCCCTCATTCCCAAAGAGAAAGGAGCAAACTCTTTCAACAGATTTCATCCATTTTCCTTATGCAATATTGGGTACAAAGTTATAACTAAAGTGATAGCCAACAGGTTGAAAAGGATTCTCCCCAAAATCATCCCGGATAATCAAGGTGGATTTATCCATGGAAGGCAATTGGTGGACAATTTCGTGCTGGTTCAAGAGGCGATCCATTCCAGTCTTCACTGAAAGGAAAAAGGTATGGTTATCAAACTAGATCTTGCAAATGCTTTTGATCGTGTTAGACATAGCTTTTTGTTTGAGGTTTTGCATAAAATGGGGTTAAACCAAAGCTTTATCAAGTGGAATAGAGCCTGCATCTCAGAGCCATGGATTGCCCCATTGGTGAATGGAAGGGCAGCTGACTTCTTCAAAGCCACTAGAGGGCTGAGGCAGGGGTACCCCCTATCACCACTTCTATTTGTTCTTCAGGCCTTTGTTCTTAGTTTCTATCTACAACGAAAACAACAAGAACAAGACATAGTTGGCCTATACATAGCTAGAGGGGTCAAAAGCATCAATCACGCCCTCTTCGCGGATGACACCCTTCTGCTGGGGGTTGCAACATCTACAGCTGGAACATTCCTGCCTCAACTGCAAGCTCCATTGCTCGCTGCCTGGGTTTTGAATTCTCAAGCTCTTGGTCTTCTTTCAAGTATCTGGGATTGCCCATCTTCTATTCAAGGGCATTGAGTAAAAACTGGTTTTCACAATTAGAAAAATTTAAACTAAAATTGCAGGCCTGGGGGTCCTCCTGGTTAAATATAGGTGGGAAATCAGTCCTCATAAAATCAGTGCTCAGCAGCCTTCCTCTATTTAAATTTTCGGTTCTATTGGCACCTGAAGGAATTATAAAAAAGATGGAGGATTTAATCAGAAATTTTTTTTGGAAAGGAGGCAAACAAAACGAGAAAAGAATTTCTTTGGTAAATTGGGATATAGTCACCAAACCATTTCAGGAGGGAGGTCTGAATTTTAAAGATCTCAGAGCCCAAAACTTAGCCATGGGAGCCAAAATAACTTGGAAAATCATAGCCCCAAATCCTGGCTGGGTGCAAATTGCGTTGTGGAGAAAATACTTTAGAGGACCGAGAACTAGATGCCTGGATCAGCCCAAGAATAAATTCAACTCTCCATTCAACAAGTTCATCAGCAAAACTAGTTCGTTGATAAGGAACCATGCATTCTGGATACCAGGCAATGGAAAGCTATACATATTTGGAATGATAGCATCCTAAATATACCCCCGCTCGCAGATGCAAAGAGCATGCCTGAATTGCAGCGCTGGATGTCAGAAGCGAGCATAATTTCATTGTGGGATCTTTCATCTTGGGAGGAAAATGCGTGGGTGGGCTGGAAGCAGCTCGCAGTTCCATCCTATCTACGCCCTGACCTGAATACACTAATCACGCATTTGCATGGGCTTGCTCCAACTCAAAAAAAAAACATGACATGAGAGGCTGGGGATCCAGTCGAACAGGTTACTCAGTAGCCCAGGGCTACACCAAATACCTCGAGAGGCCCCACGTGCCTCCCAACCCTGCTCCCTGGATTGGCATTTGGAGAATTCCTTCAATCCCCAAGGTTGATCACTTTTGCTGGCTACTCTGTCACCAGAAAATTCTGACTGAAGACGGGCTCCAGAAAAGGGGCTTCCATGGGCCGTCTAGATGCTCTCTATGTAAGGAAAATTCAGAATCTGCTCTCCACATCATGATTGAATGCAGATATGCAACCTCTATATGGCAGGAGATTCTAGGCTCCTGGAATCATAAATTCACCTTCCCTACATCAGTCCCAGAATTATTTGCGAGCTGGATGGTGAAATGCCCAGGCTATTCTCCAAGAAATAAAACAGTCAGGTCAGCATGGAGTGCTTTACCAAAGTTCATCAGTTGGCAAGTATGGTTGGAAAGGAACCGAAGGATTTTTCGAAATAACGAACAGGATTTCAGATTAGTGACCAACGCAGCAAAATGTCAGCTAGTTCAGTGGCTAGAAGATAAAGGGGACGACATAAATTTAAGCCAGCATGACATAGAGCTAGGATCTACTCTCAACTTCAAATTTCCAAAAGCAAACAGCTCTCCTTCTCCTTGCAAAGAGTGGCAAGTCAGAAAGAATGAAAACGAATTCCAAATCTAGATGTCCAATCAAACTCTTCCATCTCTCTTCTTCGATGGGGCTGCTAAAGGGAATCCAGGTACTACGGGAGCCGGAGGTATTATCATAAATCCAGAAGGAGCAGCTGTGCATAGATTCGCTTGGGGACTAGGCCACTCCACAAGCATACAAGCAAAAGTGATGGCCCTCTTCCAAGGAATCAAATTCCTCAAAGAACTGGGCTATAAGGAGGCAAATGTCTTCGGAGACTCCCAGGTGATCATCCAAACCTAGGCGAACAATTCCAACTCAGTAGACCTGCAGCTTGTAAGGATAATTTCAAGGATCAAAGGTATGACAAAGTCCATGAAGCTGAAGTACTTTCACGTTTTGAGAACGAACAACAAAGAAGCAGACAATGAGGCAAACAAGGCAGATTAGCTAGACGTCGGTTCCCTTCTCAGAGAAAATGAAATCCTTTGGGATCCAGTTCCCTAAAGTGAAATGTTTTTTTGCCTCCTTCTACATCAGTTTGTTTGTATCTTCCACCTTGGGAAATTAGCAACAGAAGCACACTTTGTTAAATGTAAAAAGAAGAGACTGTTAAGAGTAGGTGGCATAGTTCGCTGGCTGAAAAGTCATGCAGAAAATCTACCCCGTCTTTTGTAACCGAATTTGTGGCTCTTGGCCACCTAGCTAATGAAAGCTCCTAACCGTTTCTGTAAAAAAAATATATATTTATATTAAAAGATTAATATTACTATAATTATTAAATCTAATATTCATATTTGTTGAAGGCTTTCTATCTCAACTTAAATGGGATGATGATTTGTTGACTTTTTTTATTTTTTTAATTGGTTGATTCTCAAGTGTGTGCTTAGCATGTGCTTCATATGAATGCTTATCAATAGTTCTAATGTGTTATAGAGTTTGTTAGGTTACATTTACTTTTAATAAATTTAAAATATATATAAATATATATATATATTCTTGCCAAGTGGCTTCTTCCACCAATTTCCTATGGATTTGAGATTATTCCAATTCTAATAAATTCATATTCTAATTAGATGAGGAAATTAATATATAAGCAAACTTTATTTAGCAAAATGGTCTATTTTACAATACGATGTGTAATTCTCTTTTTTTTCTCAAGTTAAATCAACGGCCCACCAATTTCCTAGGGATTTGAGATTATTCCAGTTCTAATAAGTTCATATTCTAATTAGATGAGTAAATTAATATATAAGCAAAATTTATATAGCAAAATGGTCCATTTTACAATAAGAAGTGAAATTTCTTTTTTTCTCAAGTTAAAGTTAACCCATGACATTTTTATACATGGTTAATCAGGTAAATGTGTGCATTGGTAAAGCATTCTTTTGTGCTACAATAGTTTTTTTGTTGCAATAGATTTTTGTTATATTTATGAAGCCTTTGACTATATCAACCATATTATATTTTTAATGTGGTTGTCCTAGAATATATATAATATTAATATTATTAAATTTAATAACTTTGGATTAATACAATATTAAATTCGTTTTATATATAATATATATATATATATATATATATATATATATATATATATATAAACTCTGGATATATATGGGAGGGAAGAACAAAGACATAGAGTGGTAGAGGTAGAGAGATAAGGGAGTAAAAAGGGAGAGATGGAGATACACTGAAAGAAAGGGAGAGAAAGAATGAAGAGAGAGAGAGAGAGATGGGGAAAGAGAGAGGATTGGAGGGAAAAGTGAGAGAGAGAATAATGGATGGAAAAGAGAGAGTGACAGAGAGAGGGGGGAAGACATAGGGAGGCAGGACAGAAAGGAAGAGAGAGAACTTGAGAGAGATGAAGAGAGTGATGGGGGAAAAGAGAAGATTGGAGGGGAGAGAGAGAGAGAGAGAGAGAGAGAGAGAGTGAGTGACTGAGTGACTAAGTGAGTGATGGGGGAAGAGAGAATATTGGAGAGGGGAGAGAGAGAGAGAGAGTGAGTGATGGGGAAGAGAGGGGGAGGTAGGAGAGAAAAGGAGAGAGAGTGTTAGCACTACGTAAATTTCCCTAGGCTAAGGAAAGAAATTTCAGAGGTAACCACAAACCACTCCTAGGCTAGAATCTAGCTCTTCTAGCCTTGGAGAGGGCTCTCTCACTAAGGTTGTTCAACTAATATGATATTAGGCTAAGTATAGATCTCAATAAGGTATGTTTTTTCAAATGGTTTGTTGGTAAGAAAGGAGACAGAGCCATTGGGCATGGAGTCATGTCAAAGTTATAATTTTTCCGTGATATGATGAAGAGAGAAAGTGTTTTTCCACAGGGGCAAGGTAGGTAGTCTCAGTGATGAAATAAATTTTAATCATTGTATGAGGGTGAGTGCAAGAAAGGTGAAAACAACACTTAGAGCATCAAAATTGTAGATGAATTATAAATATTGTTTTAAGAGGAAAAGACAGATTACTTGGGAAAACTAAATCAGTGCACCATTAAGATAAATTATGAATTAAACATTGTTAGTTTTTGTAGCATCGGATTGTTCTAGCCATGAAATTTTGTGGAGAGACTAGAATACATGAGATCTCCAAAACCCAAAAATCGTTTCTAGAAATTCCCGCCTAGAAGTGTCTCAATTAGATTATTATCCGATTTTTAAATATTCCCTAAGTCTAAACTTAGGAGATATGGTTAATTAATCAATATTAATTGAGATAAAGTGTGAATCATCTAGAAAATCACATAGATCGATCCAGAAATGATCCTAGACATTGATTAATTTTTAATCTTGGTCATTGGTGCTCCAACAATGGATTATAAAAGAAATTTGATGTGGTGACGGAGATCATCCAGTGAAGATACTCAGTTGCCTAGGCAGTTCAATTTTCTCAATAATAGCAGCTCAGCAAAGAAGATAGAGCCATAGGGTGAGTATCAGGTGGAAGAGGAGAGCAACAGCATTCCAGGAGGAATTTTTTAGTTCCCAGAAGAGTCGAACGAAGGAAGGTAAAAATCTGCAGAGGACCAGTGTAGGGACTATGCAGAGGCTGACACAGAAATCTCAACACAGAGGTCAGGGAAGCTATTTCAGAGGCTAAGAATCGTTGTGGGGTGAGAGAAAATTCTCACAATATTTTTTGCCAATGTTTTCTTCAAATTAGATTGCCATATGGGCATCTAAATTATTGTACTCATAATTGTTGTTGAACATTAATAAAACCCTCTTCTGCTACACCGGTTTTCCCAAGTTGGATTTTTCCGGGGATAATTATCCAAAAATAACTGTGTCAATTTTATTATGTGTGCTAGAATTTCTTTGTTTCTAGTATTTTATTTTCCGTGGTATTTTTATGGTGAAAATTGTAGCTATGATTTTATTCATTATATCTCATAAGAAAATAAATTGCAAATTAATTTTTGAGCAAGAAGAATAATATCCAGTAGTTGCAATAGACGAATTTTCACATGGTATTAAAGCCTAATTGATCAGTCGGGAAGCTTGGAAGTAGAAAGGAATTTCGTTTTTCAGAGGGAGCAGCAGATCGAAATTCCTAGACATACTGCATAGAGCCCAGAACAGGTAGTTCGAGTTATTAGGGCAATAGTTCAATTTTTCAGTAGAAGGGAGGCAAGAAAATTGAATTACCCATATTAGTGATTCCAGTAGTTAGAGGGAGCAGTTGTAGCTCAAATTTTCACTGAGCAAAATCTTGGTTGGACGCGGAGAGTTTTTGCTGCAGTCAGCATAGCAAAATCTACATCGGGAGAAAAAGAGAAATAGCACACTAAAATGGTTCCAGTATAGTCATGGACAGAAGTAACATTTAGGAGACTTCATATTTGTCTACCAGATTGGAAGACGAATTCGCTTGCTTAGTAGGATCAACTTCACAAGGAGTCTGGTATACAGACAGTGGGGCTTTAGCGCACATGACAGGGATTAGAGAATATTCTCTAACTACAAATAGGAGAAAATGGATTTCCATATTACTATGGGAAACAAAACTAAATGTACTCCAGCAGGGAGAGGTACCACATATTTTCAGGGGGAGTCAGGAGCAAGCACCAGCGCTTCAGATGATTACATGTGCTAGGAATGGGTATGAGGCTGATTTCAATATCTCAGTTATAGGATAAGGGGTATGATGTTCACTTCATTGGGAAGAAAGTGTATGTCAAATACCCAAGATGGAAAAAGGTAAGGCAGATTGGAGTTCGCAGTAACAGGTTGTATCGGTTACAAATCAATTCTCTAATGGCACTGGTAGGCAGTAATAGTAGCAATGGGAAGGAGTTGAATGAATTATGGCACAGGAGAATGGGAGATCTACATCATGGACCACTCAATATGCTCAAATAAACTGTAACAGGGGTTCCTGAGCGTGGAACTGAACAAGGTGATGTGTGCAAAGGATGTGTACTTGGGAATATGCTAAAGAATCATTTCAAAGGGTGACAGCAGAGATGATGGTGTGTTAGGACATATACACTCAGATATTTATGGCCTGATGTCCACTAGAGATCTCAGAGGTGTCGAATATTCCATCACCTTTATTGATGATCATTCCAGGAAAAGTTGGATCTACATCTTGGATACCAAGGATGAGGTACTTGATCGTTTCAAAGAGTTTAAAGCTCTCATGGAGAATGTGATAGGGAAGAAGATAAAGGTGCTTCACTCAGATAATGGTGGAGATTATATTGATAAAGACTTCACATATTTCTGTGTGAAGGAAGGCATCAAGAGAGAATGGACAACTCAATATAATCCATAGCATAATGGTGTAGTGGAGCGGAAAAATAGAACCATTGTTGGAGTTGCAAAGGCTATGTTAAATGACTAGAATCTACCCAGATTTCTGTGGGTAGAAGCATTTAACATGGTAGTGTATATTCAGAATAGGACTCCTCATAGAGCATTGTGGAAGAAAACGCCAAAAGGAGTATTCACAAAGAAGAAGCCAGGAGTCAGACACATTAGAATTTTTGGCAACGTTGCTTATTGTCATGTGCCAAATGATAGAAGGACCAAACTGGATCAGATTGCAAATAAGAGGTTTTTCATTGGGTACAGCGAAACGTCAAAGGAATTCAAAATCTACATTCTTAGCATTGGAAGATAGTAGTAAGGTAGGACATGAAGTTCATGGAGGACCAAGCTTTCAAAAGGTCTTGTGAGATGCCTACAGGTGATCAGAATCAGTTAATATAAGCTATTAGTCCACTAGCAGGGATAGCCACAGGGGCAGCGAGTGAGACAAGAAGGAGGATAGTCATAAGTGTCAAGTATTGTGACCAATACCAATATTTCCTCAGGTGCAGGAAATCTAGGGACTTCTCGGCAGATGGAGCAGTAAAGACGGGATGAGGAGAAGCTGACAAAACCTCCCACAACTAGTGGTCGAGCTAGCAGAGATTCGTCGGACATTAAGAGATGCAGAGGAGTTTATTGGAACTCCTAGGACAAGCAAGAGGCAAATTAGACAGCCTGATAGGTACCAAACATTGGTAGCTCAGGTTGCAGAGCCTTCTAGCTTTCAGGAGGCCGCACAACATCATGTATGGATAGACTTCATGGTAGAAAAATACAGCTCTATCATGTCGAATGATGTTTGGGAGGTAGTGCCCACGCCAGAAGACAGATCAATTGTAGGTTTGAGGTGGATCTATAAGATCAAACATGTGGCAGACGGCAGTATGGAAAATTACAAGACTAGGTTCATGGAAAAGGGGTATGCACAAAAGGAAGGGATAGATTATGAGGAAACCTTTGCCCCAGTTTCCAGATACACTTCTATCTAGTCAATTATATCTCTAGCAGCTCAGATGGGATGGCAAATTCAATAGATGGACATCAAGAAAACCTTCTTGAATGAAGTGATAGAGGAGGAAGTGTACATAGAATAGCCAGAGGGATTTGAAACTCAGGAGAGGTGCACACATGTGTGCAAATTGAAGAAGACTCTATACAGACTTAAGCAGGCTCCCAGGGCATGGTCTAGTAGAATTAACACCTACTTGCAACAGATGGGGTTTGTCAAGAGTGACACAGATCCCAACCTTTACTATTTGATGGTTGTTGTGACCACAACCACCACCCTATTAAAACTTGCTCTGGTAGAAAATTTGAGTGGGTTCCCTAGAAGTTTGACCTTTCATTTCTCCAAATGATAACTCTCCAAATGACTTGTTTTTATCCTAGGGATTTCAACTCTGTGCCGAGTCAAATCTTCAATTCTTAATGGTTAAGACCCCTTGAATAAATCTCTGCGGCATGATTCATTTATAACCCAGTCTAGCCCTTCATTCATGTTCTTTCATCGGGACTTTTCTCAATCCTCACAAACATTCATGGTAATCTATGCTCGCACATATAATCACCCCACTCTTTTCTATGGGTGTATATGGACTCAACCCTCAAAACCTTCCATTGCGCCTTTATTTCTATTATAACACTTGTGTGATAGAAATACTTTGCAAGCATATGCATAACTTACCCTTTTCACACTTCCTCGGTCTTTACACATCTCTCGATGCATGCCTTCATCGCTTATCGCAATCGCTTTGTAATATTCCTAATTAGCCATGGCTAATTGGAATATTCGATTTTGTTCGATTTTTGCCTTCTATAGTTATTTGTAAATAAAAATTGAGGAAGGGGGACATAACTCATTTTTAGAATAAAAAGTCACTTCCTAGTAGCACAACGTTGTGACTTAAAGGGGAGCCAAGGGGGCCAAAAGGGGATGCAGAAATGGAGCCCATGCAAACACATGGAGGAACTGTGCAGGAGGAAAGGAACACGTGGCAAGAGGGGAATCACACAAGAGGAGGTGAGCCTTGGGATTAAGAGAGGCAAATTCTATAAAAGAGAAAGGAGCCCCCTCATTTTGATCATTCTGGTTATGAGCATTTGTGATAGTCATTTCGACTTAGAGCACGCTGGTTGTTTAGCTAGTCTGCAACACTGTTTAGTGCATTGAGTGACTCTGTTCGAAGATCTCACCCTTAGCCCCAGGGAATTTCAAGTGCCTGCTCAAGTAAGGTATTTCAATTGGCATTTTAGTAGTAGTTTCATCAGCATTTCAGCATCAATTTCATCAGCATTTCAGCAGCAGTTTCATCAGCGTCTTTGAGGAACTGCACAGAACCCCAAGGGGGTGATTTTCGAGGGTCGACCATTTCAGAAAATCTTTCTGGGTTTTTCTGGGGTTTTTGAGTAGAGTCTAATTCCAGAGTTTTAGCCTTTTTTGAGGAGGGGAGCAGCCCCAAATCCTCATTCGATTTCCAGTAGTAGCAGTAGCACGATAGTTTCCCAGCGGCTAGGACGCAGATCAGTGTGAGGCCATTCCAGGAAAGCTTTCTGGGTTTTTCTGGGTTTCTTAAGTAGAGCCTGAATCCAGAGTTTTATCTTCTTCCGAGGAGGGGAGCAGCCCCAAATCATCATTTGTTTTCTAGTAGTAACAGTAGCATCCACGCAGAGAGGCCATTCTTATCATTCTAAGAGTATTACTTCACTTTCCTTGTGCAAGTCGAGGAGACATCTATCTAATCACCTCTTGTACTCATTTATTGCCTAGTATAATAAAATGGTTTAGCATTTCTCACTGCATTTCTTGTGTATCTGCTTATATTCCCGGTTTACATTATTATATGTTGTTCCACCATTATTTTACACTTTTGGGTTATTATATCATTTGCACATATTTGGTTGGAGTTTTTGCTGGGGTTTTAGGAATATTTTGGGTTAGGAATATTACAGTGGTATCAGAGCATAAATCTGGCTCAGCTTGTGGAGCTAGCAATCTATGACACCGGGGGAAAAACCCTATATGTGTTACAGAGGTCAGAGATACAGAGACTGGGCGTAGGTTGGAGAATACCTACAGAGAGGAAGATTGTGTTCCTATGGTAGACACAGAACAGAGAGAGCTAGTAGTGGATGCAGAGCAGATAGCAGACGAGGACGGGAAGAGATTTGCAGATATGCTCCTCAAATCAGTGCAGGATCTGTCGAGGCAAAATGAGGTGATGGGGCAGAGATTCACGGCAGTAGAGGCCAGACAGCGGGAGAGCCCACGAGTTTTTCAGATCGGTGATGGATCAGGTGCATCCCATCACTTGCCAGAGCAGCATGATATTGCACAGCAGGGGGCCTCACATGCCCCTACACGCTCTACTATGCCCACCTTCTTAGTTGCAGACACGAGGGCCGCAGCCCGGCAGCAGGCAGAGCCCGGGCATATGGGTGATTATTTTGCAGAGTACCAGGCCTATGGGCAGGAGTTCAGGGAAGCCCTCTCATTTAGAGATTTTTCTCAGCTCCAGCGAGATAGCAGACCCCGGGATCATCACAAAGGGTACCGACACTACCATGATGGCGACACCCACTGTGCAGCGAGCAAATTCCACTTGCCTACGTTTGATGGCTCATCAAACAGTTCAGCAAAGTCTTGGGTGGAGAAGCTGGACATTTATTTCCAACTTAACTAGATGTCGGAGGCAAAGGCCATCAAGGTGGAAACGTTCCATCTAGATGGCGAGGCCTAGGATTGATGGTTTCATGGGATGGCTACATTGGGGCACTCCACGGTGACGTCATATGCTGAGTTTACCAGGAGACTGATGGAGCAATTTGATTGGAGGGATCCAGAGCAGCATTTTGTTGAGCTGACAAGGCTCAAACAGACAGGTTGCCCAGAGACCTACATTGCATATTTCTCGAGGGTCTTCATGATGGTGCCATACCTATCCAGGGCACGAAGGGTCTATATGTATGTTGAGGGGTTAGCAGAGCCACTTCGGGGTTTAGTCTGATCCACTAAACCAGCCACATTCCAAGATGCTATCAGCAGGACCCGGGACTTACAGGATGTCTTGCCCAAGACCCGGACACCTTACCCCCAAAGACAGACTTTCCAGTCTAAGGGGAATGACGTGAGGATTCCTCCTCCAAAGGGGAATCCAGGACAAGTACAGCTTAACGACGATGCCAGGAGGGAGCTGAAGAAGAAGCGGTTGTACTTCACCTATCAGGATCCATGGGCACCAGGACATAGATGTGCTGCTGGCAGAGCACATTTTATTGAGGTCTTCTCCGAGAGTAGTGGAGAAGAGGATGACGAGGAGGATGTGGAGGCAGGAGATAGCCATGC
This sequence comes from Pinus taeda, assembly GCA_000404065.3. Classification (NCBI taxonomy): domain Eukaryota; kingdom Viridiplantae; phylum Streptophyta; class Pinopsida; order Pinales; family Pinaceae; genus Pinus; species Pinus taeda. The sequence continues at coordinate 15,449 of APFE031240333.1, read as the reverse complement.
CATACAGGGACCTATGCCACCTCCACCAGCAGCAAGTGGTGCATCTTTTGCACCCACCGGAGGGGCCCTTGCAGCATTGCGAGGAGTTCCCAAGTATCTGATGCTACGCATACGAGGGACAGTACATGGCCATCGCGTATCAGTTTTGGTTGACAGTGGGGCCAACCACAACTTCATCGATGCACGGATGGTTGAGCGGAGAGGTATACAGACAGAGAGCTTCGATGGGTTTTCAGTTTTGGTCCCAGGAGATCAAACTATGATGTGTGCTTGTTATGTTCCAAAGCTATCAGTGACAATGGGCACCTACACATTAACTGACCACTTTTTCGTGGTCGATATTCCGAACACCAACATGATACTGGGTGTTCAGTGGCTTATCACTCTAGGGAAGGTCATGACAGATTGGAAGACCCTAGAGATGGAGTGGGATGATGAGAATATAGGGAGGCATGAGAAGATACGGGGACAGCACACATATCCGCCTCAGACTATTTCGGCTCATCGGATGGAGGCAGCCTTCTGAAAGGGATACATAGAGTGGGCAGTAGAGTTGTGTGCATCAGAGGCAGGGACTACAGGGCGGATGGTACATCCGGAGATACAGTCCACCCTTGACTGGTATGCCATAGTGTTTGGGGAGATTCCGCTAGGAAAGCCACCAGATCGGGGGTTTGAGCACACTATCGAGCTTGAGCAGGGCATCCAGGCAGTGATCACCACCCCCTATAGGCACCCCAAGGCCTATCGAGATGAGATTGAGCGGGCTATCCAGGAGTTACTGGCTCTTGGGCACATTCGACCGAGCACGAGTCCATTTGCTTCTTTTGTGGTGTTGGTGAAGCAGAAGGACGGTACATTGAGGATGTGCATTGGCTATAGGGTGAGGACTGATCACAACAGCCTCAAGTTCTTTTTGGAGCAGAAACAGCTACAGGAGAGGCAGCAGAAGTGGATCAACAAGATCCAAGCATATGACTTTGACATTGAGTATGTCAAGGGTAAGAACAACGTGGTAGCAAATTCCCTTTTACGTAGACCATCCATGTTGTCTCTTATTGGCTTGGATACACACTGGAGGGCTCGACTCTTAGTAGAGTACTCCAAGGACAAGTTTGCATGTGAGGTTCTGGATGGGCAGGTGGCAGATGACAAGTATAGAGTGGTCGATGAGATCATGTATTATAGGCACCGGATCTTCTTGACTGAGGGGTCTCAGCTCAAGAAGAAGATACTCCAGGCATCACATGATTCAGCTTTGGCAGGACATCAGGGGTTTACCAAAACCTACAGGGCCATTAGAGAGAGGTTTTCATGGAAGGGCCTCAAGGAGGACGTACTCCAGCACACCCGGGAGTGCAATGTTTGCCATAGGAACAAGGGAGAGATGAGCCATCCCGTAGGATTATTGCAGCCTCTTCCCATTCTGGAGGGGAAATGGGAGAGTATTTCGATGGATTTCATCACAGGGTTGCCCATGGTACAGGGCAAGGATTGTTTCTTTGTTATCTTTGATCGACTGACGAAGTACACACATTTCTTTTCCATATCCGCACACTATACAGCAGCACAGGTGGTCGAGCTATTCTTCAGGGAGATCTTCAGGCTACATGGTCTTCCTAAGACCATCATTAGTGACAGGGACAGCCGTTGCATGGGTGGGTTTTGGCAGGAGGTTTTCCAATTGGTGGGGACGGAGTTGACACCGAGTACCAACTATCACCCACAGACGGACGGACAGGCGGAGATAGTTAACAAGTGGCTGGAGGGCTACTTGCGTAACTATGTCAGTGGGCAGCAGCGAGCATGGCTGAAGTGGCTGCATCTAGGGGAGTATTGCTACAATACTTCGCATCACATGTGCATTGGTATGTCACCATTCTATGCCTTATATTGGTATCATCCTTTATCTTTTGTCGACGTGATGTTTTGTGATAGCAGGGCTCCTAGAGCCAAGATTTGGATCCAAGAGAGTCAGGATATCCTCCGAGCTCTTAAGGATAACATGGCTACAGGGCAGAACTAGTAGAAGCTGTATACCGACAGGAGTCGGGTGGAGAGGCAGTTCAAGGTAGGGGACATGGTCTACCTATGATTACAGCCATACCAACAATCATCGCTGAAGCAGAAGGGGGCTGAGAAGCTCAAGCCCCGCTTTTATGGGCCATACAGGGTGATACGCAGGATTGGACAGGTTGCATATGAGTTGGAGTTGCCCCAAGGTAGCAAGATTCATAACATTTTTCATGTATCATGCCTGAAGAAGGCATTGGGGCAGCAGGTGATATTGACAGATGAGCTACCACCCATGAATGATGAGGGACATTTGGTATTGCAGCTGGAGGCTATCATTGATACCAGGGAGAGGCAGCTGCGGAGCAGGATGGTTCCAGAATTCTTGGTGAGGTGGAACAATTTTCCGGATGAGGATGCCACTTGGGAGAGTGAGCAGATCTTATAGCATCCATCACTTTAGTTGCTTGAGGACAAGAAACATTTTGCTGAGGGAGACTATAATATTCCTAATTAGCCATGGCTAATTGAAATATTCAATTTTGTTCGACTTTTGCCTTCTATAGTTATTTGTAAATAAAAGTGAGGAATGGGGACATAACTCACTTTTAGACTAAAAAGTCACTTCCTAGTAGCACAACATTGTGACTTAAAGGGGAGCCAAGGGGGGCCAAAAGGGGATGCAGAAATGGAGCCCACGCAGACACATGGAGGAACTGTGCAGGAGGAAAGGAACACGTGGCAAGAGGGGAATCACACAGGAGGAGGTGAGCCTTGGGATTAAGAGAGGAAAAGGCTATAAAAGAAAAAGGAGCCCCCTCATTTTGATCATTCTGGTTATGAGCATTTTTTATAGTCATTTCGACTTAGAGCACGATGGCTGTTTAACTAGTCTGCAGCATTGTTTAGTGCATTGAGTGTCTCCGTTCCGAGATCTCACCCTTAGCCTCGGGGGACGTCGAGTGCCTGCTCATGCAAGGTATTTCCATTGGCATTCCAGTAGTAGTTTCATCAGCATTTCAGCAGCAGTTTCATTAGCGTCTTTGAGGAACTGCGCAGAACCCCAAGGGGTTGATTTTCGGGGGTCAGCCATTTCAGAAAATATTTCTGGGTTTTTCTCGGTGTTTTTAGTAGATTCTGATTCTAAAGTTTTAGCCTTTTTTGAGGAGGGGAGCAGCCCCAAATCCTCATTCGATTTCCAGTAGTAACAACAGCACAATGGTTTCCCAGTAGCTGGGACGCAGATCAGTGTGAGGCCATTCCAGGAAATATTTCTGGGTTTTTCTGGGTTTCTTGAGTAAAGCCTGAATCTAGAGTTTTAGCTTTTTCTAAGGAGGGGAGAAGCGACAAATCATCATTTGTTTTCTAGCAGCAACAACATCCACGCAGAGAGACCATTCTTATCATTTTAAGTATTTCTTCACTTGCCTTGTGCAAGTCGAGGTGCCATATATCTAATCACCTCTTGTACTCATTTATTGCTCAGTATAATAAAATGGCTTGGCATTTCTCGCTGCATTTCTTGTGTATCTGCTTATATTCCCAGTTTACATTATTATATGTTGTTCCCCTATTATTTTATCACTTCTGGGTTATTATATCATTTTCACATATTTGGTTGGAGTTTTTGTTGGGGTTTGAGGAATATACTGGGTTAGGAATATTACATGCTTGTCCATGCCTCCATCGCATATCACTTTTCGCATTGGCAAAGGCTAAAGGCCCATCTCCCATGAATAACTGTCATGCGATCAAATCTCTGATCGCATCACACATTGCAATCGGCACTTTCAACTAGTGCATCGGCCCAAACTTCAACATACCAAGATATGCCAGACCCTCTGAATTATTAAACATAATGTACATATTTTTCGGGTCCGCTTCCTCGATCGCAAGTCGCAATCGGCAGAGTTCAATGTTTTACATAAAGTGCAATGTGATATGGCAGACCCGCCAGAATTATTAACCATAGCGCATATACTTTCAGGCCCAGCCTATCGCATATCGCAATCGGTTGAACCCAAGGCCCATACATAAGGCGCTACGTGATCTGACGGACCCACCGGAATTATTAAGCGTAGTATAATATGATGTCGGGTCCGCTTCCGCCATCACAATATCGGAGTTCGGCAGTTTAATAAGCCTGGCTCCTCTCCATTGAAACGATGTGATGCGATAGTGTTTCGCAAACCCGATAGGGTATGGGTTCCCATCTATAATATTTCAAGTCAGGATTTTGGATCTGGTTCTATGTTCTATTCCAATTTTCAATGTAAATCAGATTTATGCTTGCGGGACTTAATAAATGCATGAATTAAAAACCCAGGGCTGACCCATTGTTATCACAACCTAAGAGATAAAAGGAAACACGCTAGATCTATTAAAACTCATAGATTTCAAAGGCAAACGGATATTCCTCTAAAACACAGCGCGATGCGATATGGTAGACCCGCTGGGATTATTAAACTCCACACATATATTTTCGGGTTCGGCCAATCGCAAATTGCATGTTGGGTGTGGAGCCTGATTATCTTCTGTATTCAAAGGTTTCAACCCAATGTATACCCCAGAAAGACTGTACACCCCTAAACGTGGGGGTCAAAGGGGGCTAATCCCCCCCCGGCTGAGGGGTCTGGGGACCAGCGGTCCCCCGGCGGGGGTTTGTGGGCAGCACCCCCGAAGCTAAAAATAGATGTAAAATTGCCTTGTAAAATTCTAGTAATTTCTAGTCAATCTATGTCGTTCATTAGGTGGATGATCTGACGGTAGAAGTTATGTTTAATTTAGGGATTTTTTGCCTAGAAGGAAATCCCTCACTATATATGAGGGAATTGTATTGCGTCTATGGATATTTGTATTCTAAATGAGGAAGAGAGAGGAGATTGAGAGTGAATAGGGTGTTACAGCGAATTTGTTGTAGGTTGTATCTCTTCAGTTTGCTGGATAATATAATAAAAGAAGGACTGGCTATTTCTCCATGGATGTAGACCAAACTGGGTGAACCACGTATATCTGTGTCTCTCTTGTTTTATGCATTTTTTGTGTTTATATTTCTACAATATTTTATGTGTTCCATTGCTCCGTAATATATAATTTTCTAACATCGCAATCGGCAGGACCAGGGGTGATGTTGCATATGACTACCCCGCTGTGATGTGTGATTACAACTTGATCGCATCGCAACCTTGGTTGAACCAAGGGCCGATTCTTTAACACTTGTTCCTTTTGATTTTATAAAAGTATTATTGAGAGCAAGATTTGTGTTTTTATGCATTTTTGTCATATTTCTCATAATCATAGCTAATATGAACTATTTCAGCAGGCGAGGACCAAGAGAAGAGAGGCGCGTTTGACTGGACCAATAACGGGTGAATGCGATTTATATCAAGATGACACCTCTGCACCATCGATGTCGATATTGCAAATACATGCTCTGCAAGAAAGGGATACGAACCGCCATAGTGCATAATGGAGGCACGCTCTATGTTCAATGGAAGCACTCATGACAGCATTGATCCATCAAGATGTCATTTCCTCAAGATACACCTTAAAGCATGCCAGATGTGCGACGATGAGCGCAGTGTCTTCAGTTTCCTTCAAGAAATTATAGGAATAACGTCTGCCCCATACATGTGTAGAGAGGTGACACGCAATCCTGCTCTCTTAATCGACATCCTTTCATTTCACCCGGAAACTAAAAACATCCCAGCAAATGTAGCCTCAAGGTGTCGGCAGTTAGATGGACATTTCTGATCTGTATATTTAATTTGTACATTGAATAAGCCGGGAGATGGAGGGTCAGGGGGATACAGAGAGTCAATTTCTTCCTGAATAAGTATTACCTCCAGGGATGGAGTGAGGAATTTTTTTGGGCATAACAGATTTTGATTTATTGTGTTAATAAAGAAGACTATTTGGTTGAGAAAGAGATTTTTCAGATTTACTTTCCTTTTCTTTCATGTGTTTAGAATCAGGGTGTTGTCGCTGGCATAAATATAAATATGTTTTGTTTTTGTGCATATTGATAACAGACAGTTCGTGACTAATCTTGGTCATTCAATTATAATTTGTTACTGAGGTTAATTCATGAACGGCTGCTGATTTGAAACCTTGTTAAACATCAGTTGCAAGATTTATTTGTATGGAAAGGAATGTGTATTCTTCTATGAATGATTAGATTGCAATTAAGATTTAATACAACCTTGTTCATCTATGAACCAGTAATTGATTCATTTGGACTTGGAATCTATATATGATGTTTAATCTCCTTTTGTTATGCTCTTGCAGGATAGATTAGAATAGTTAGGATTAGCATAAGTAGTGAGAATTAGTATAGATAGGATCTGATACATATAGGTTAGCTGCTTATTTTGTTGATTTAATGGAAGTCTTCCTCTAGGGAGCAACCTTTCAACACCTATAACAGTTTACGGGGTCCTTTAAAACCCGTCAGAACTAGCCATTCCAAACGAAAGCATATCTAATTGGGGATTGCAATCAGGTTAGTTCCCCCTTGTTGGCATAGCGAACACTCGCAACGTCAACAAATTGGCGCTAGAAGGAGGGCCTGAATTATCGTCCACAGCTTTTCATGATTTCATCTATAAATGTCGTGCATGGATTCGAAAAGATTAATGTATGGGTCGTAAAGGTCGAAAAGATCATTCCGCTCATTTGGAAGAGCCTCATTTCGAAGAAGTAAAGAAACCTCTAAGTCCCTTGTTTGGGTCACCCAAAGAAGAGAGATTGTGGGAGTATCCTATCACTCGGGAACAACTAGTCAAAGTACTTACACGGGCTTACGCTTGTTCCCTCTCTCAGCTCCCCATATTTCAATCTTTACCTCTGACAACTAAAAGAAATTCAGGGATTTGTCCCATAAACGAAGAGACATCTGCAGCCCCTTCTCTTGAAGATATTGTGCTAGAGTACTTGCAAAGTATCGACACTCCTTGGGAAGAAATTCTTGAGGATCCACTCTCTAAAGGTAATCCATGGCCCGATTTGGGAAATCCTAATAATAAATGCCTCGAAGAAACCTTCAACTAGAACCTCCCTATCCATAATATGGCTAACATTCCTACTCCAGGTGGGAATAAGCTTCTACCGGGTGGGAATCAACCCCCACCTCCTCCGAGAGCACTCCCTCCCTAGCTCACTCAAGATGTCATAGAGATACCTGGGCAGCAGGATGCCTTACCCAAGAATGCAGAAAGAGTATTACCTAAATTCGACCCTAAGCAAGGAGACACTGCTGATAACCATATTCACTCTTTCTTCCTAGCCGTGTGCATGTTGGGGGTAGCTGATGAAGATGTAGTATGTCACTTATTCCCTTTTACTCTGATTGGTGCGCCCTCCACATGGTACTTTAGCTTGAGAATATGATCGATCACCTCATGGGTCGCCTTTCAAGAGGCCTTTTTAGACAAGTTTGGCGATGACAAAACACCTGTGGCCTTAGTTTTAGAACTATCCCGTTTGAAAATGGAAGCCAAAGAAAAGTTCAAGGATTTTAACATCCGGTTCAACACTTTGTTCAATAGAATCTCGACTAATGCTAGACCTACTGAGGAGGTGCTCATGGAATTCTACATCACTACTCTCCCTGTCCCTACTGCGATGTGGGTCAAAAGGAGTAATGAACAAACCTTACAAGGTGCTATTGATGAAGCAGTAAAAGTCGAGAATGAAATGATCAGTCTCACAGCATGTCATCATACAATCGAAGAAAAGAAAGCCTCTCAATCATCCAAGGAGAATAATGGGAGTGATAACAAAGTGGTTGAGATCAAAGAAAAGGATACCACAAATGTGGAAGGTTTGCATCAGATCATTAAGGAATTGACAAACACAATCATCAATATGAAGAGGAACTCTAGAGAAAGTACAAATGGGAATGGAGGAGATTATAACAACAGAAAATCCTTCAAACCTTTCTATCGTAAGAAGATAGAAGGTGGTCATGGCCAACTTGCACTGCCTGCTCCACCCAATGAAGGGATTTTAAATACGGAAGAGCTTGCTCTTATCAGATCGCTCCTTACCAAAAAAGAACCTATGGTGGAGCTAGAGCCAAAACAAGAAAATAATGAAGAATACTAAGTAGAATAGCCCTTGGATGAAGAATCTCAAATCAATGTACTATGGGATTTCTATAAAAATGAGAACGATGACGACGAAGAAGTTAGTACGGCAGAAATGCACACTAATGAAATCCACACACGAAGTAAAGGGCCACTTGTAGGCGTCATGAAGCCTATAGACCAGACAAAGAAAGATGTTCGCCCTTTGAAGGCATCTACTCTGAAAATTCCTGTTGAGAAGGGTAGACCTAGTGGTGATTTCAAGAGTACTCCAGTTGCAAACTATCCAAAGAAAGATTATACACCTCCGACTGCAAAGAAGGCAACTCAAAATGGTAAACTCCCATCTAAGAATGGCAAAACCAATATGTTTATTCTGCCCTACCCTATTTATAACATTGATTACAATATTGTGGATGATCTTAAGAAATCTTGAGCTAATATCACATACTTCGATTTGCTAAAATTAACGCAGCAAAGATCTGCTCTTGAAAGCTATGAATGAACAGAATTGCAAATCTCCCACCATTCCGAGTAGCCAAACCAAGAAGTCGACATCCAGACCTGTTAGTACCCCCAGTATAACCTGAACACCATCAACTGTGGAAGCCACTCTGTCAAAAATGAATCGAACCCCCCAACATGTCAGTGCAACCATGATAGGAAGGAAATCAAAATCCATGACTCCACCTTTTCTTATCACATTTGAGATCTTCAACATGAACGTACACAATTGCTTGGTAGATTCAGGTGCCTCGTCCACTGTTATGCCTTACACTGTTGCTAAAAGACCACGTAATACCTGAGAAAACTAGAAATCGAATTATGCAATTGGACAAAATGAATGTGAAAGTAATTGGGGAGTTGAAAGATGTGTTGGTTCGAATGGCTACCAAACCACAATGCACACAAGTCAGAAAAACTTAATGGATATTTCTCAACTAATTGGTCCCATCTCTTGCTGCCTCAGAAGGGAAAAGGTGATATGCTAAGGGTTGATCGAGAAAGATACATGAAGTATGTGGTGACAGAACTAAATGGCCCCAATGAACCTGTAATGTTTACCAACTCTATCCTTTGGAATTATAGTTTCGACGTTTGTGCCATCGAAGCTTGTTTCGAAGAATTCCATGCAGAGACAGTTGAAGAAACTGTGACAAACACACAGTCGGAAGCTCTCCCCCATAGTCCAACTAATGAGCCACCCTGTAATATAGTAGATAATAGGACCAATTTCATAGGAAGCAGTTCATTTAATGTAACATTAGATTCTATATTATGGACACTCTACTTTGATGGCTCTAACTGCCTTGAAGGTGCAGGTGCTGGGAGCATTCTCATTGACATGCAAGGGAACCAACATTTGATGGTCAGCCAGTTTGAATTCGCGTGCACCAACAACACGGCTGAATACGAAGGCTTGCTGTAGGGCCTGAAAAAAGCCATTGATATGAAGGTAAAAAATCTTAAAGTTTTTGGTGACTCACAGATAATTGTGGACCAGGTAAGGAAAAGGATACACTGCAACTCACCACACCTGGTAAGATACCAATAGGAGGTATGGAGGTTAATTGACAATTCTTATTCTTTTAATATCACATACGTACCTCGAGGGAAAAACCAAGATGATGATCTGATGGTTGGTATGGTTGCGAAACTTTTTCCTGATCTTAGACTAAACAAGAATAAATGTTACGTGGAATTGATTTTCAGACCATCCATGCCTGATAACATCTCGAATTGACAAGTGTTTTGAAGGTGATGAGAAAATCCTTGAGTTCCTGCATGGTGAAAAAACATTCAAAAACACAGTCATTGATGAAAAAGAGCATGACAAGCTTATGAACCGGAGTGAAGATGAGGAGAAGGAGAAGCTCAACATAATTCCCAAGTCAGTTGTCAAGATGAAGCAACTGTATGACCTGCATGATAAATTTAAGAAGAAAACTAACTGCAAAATTCATAGCTCATCCATGAAGTATGAATCGATAAACCTTGGAACCGAAGAAGACTTGAAAATAGTTAACTTGCGCTTGGGATTGTCTCCACGAGAAAAGACTGCATTTGTTAAGTTGTTTAAAGAGTACAAGGACATTTTTGCATGGACATATAACGTCTTAAAAACCTTCGATACCAACGTTATGCAACATGTGATTCCGTTGGAGAAGGATGTTATGCCATACCAACAAAAGCTTCACAAGATGCATCCAATCTTGGAACCGTTGGTGAAGAAAGAATTAAACAAAATGCTAGACGCCAAAATCATTTTTCCTGTTAGGCACATCTCCTAGGTAGCCAATATCGTGCCAGTAAGAAATAAAAATGGAGACATCAGGTTATGTATTGATTTCAAAAACCTGAATAAAGCATCGCAAAAAGATAACTATCCTGTCCCTTCTATGGAACACATTCTTCAGTGCATTTCCGGGTCTAAAATTTTGTCCCTATTGGATGGTTTCTAGGGATATAATCAAGTGACAGTTGGTATCGAATGGAGATCAGCTTAAGACAACCTTCAACACTAAATGGGGCACTTACACATACCGTAAAATGCCATTTGGACTTATTAATGTCGACGCCACATTTCAGAGAGCTATGGATATAGCTTTCTGAGGATTGATTAACAGATCAGTAGTAGTGTACATGGATGACATTACTGTATATAAGTATCGCAAAAGGGATCATATTTATCACCTAAAACAAATTTTCGAAAGATGTCGAAAATACGGAATATCGTTGAATCCCAAGAAGAGCGTCTTCGCAATTACAGAAGGGAAACTACTGGATCATATCCTCTCTAAAGAAGGGATTGTTATTGATCCTGAAAGAATAGAAACCATCATGAGAATACAACCCCCTGCAAATAAAAGGGCAATGCAATATTTCTTTGGGAAAATTAATTTCGTTAAGAAATTCGTTTCAAGTTTCGCAGAAATAGTGCGTCCCATGCAGCTAATGATGAAGAAAGACGTTGTGTATAGGTGGAGCGATGAAGCTAAGAAATCGTTTCAGTGAATTAAGGAGGCCATCGCAGAAGCTTCTGCGTTGGTCAGCCCCAATTTCGACAAGGAATTCTTATTTTACACTTTCGCTTTTGATGTTTCACAAGCCGCAATCCTTGTAGGTTTTAACCTCGTACAGAAATTACTTGCATACGAATTCTAAATCACAGGAAAAAATAAAAATGCGAGAGCATAACACATAAAAACACGTATACACAAAGATTTCCCACTGGATCCCAAAACCGGGACTACCAGCTTGATTTTTCATTATTTTCCTTTCAATGTTACAATACATATTTATACATGCCGAAGCATCCAATACCATGGACCGAAAAACCATCACGTCCATACCATGGACCAAAAAACCATCGGATCCACTACCATGGACCAAAAACCATTGCGTCCAAAAAACATGTGCGCAAATCATGCACAAAACCATTAAGTGGGTCCTCCCACCTAACATAGGTCCAAACCAAAATTTTCCGGGGGCGTGCCCTAGGACCCCATAAAGTGGGGTTACGGGTACCCCTCAAACCCCCTGTTAACTATGTGGAAAGAATATAACACAACCCAACAATCTCCCACTTGTTGTTTTCTTTCCACAGGGGGCCACAGGAGAGCTTAGTCATTTTTCCAGCCTGAAATGCCCATTGTTTCTCTACACCAAGAGAACTTCTCAGAGCTCACAGATTTTGTCAATGCATCTGCAGTATTCTTCAAAGTGTCCACCTTTACCAGCAACACCTTTCTGTCTTCTATCATATCCCTCACAAAGTGATACTGAACATCAATGTGCTTTGTCTTTGATGATAAGCAGGGTTCTTTGCCAAGAAAATTGCACTTTGGCTATCACAGTCTATCCTTATAGCTCCCTGTACTAACCCATACTTGAACACAATCTCTGCAACCAAACTGCTTCCTTGCTTGCATGAGTGGCTGCCATGTATTCTGCCTCTGTAGTTGATAGTGCCACAACAGATTGTTTCTTACTCATCCAACTGACTGCACCTCCAAATAGGTTAAACACATACCCACTTGTAGATCTTCTCTGATCCAGATCTCCAGCCCAGTCTGCATCAACAAAGCCACGGATATCCAACAATCTGTCCAATCCTGGTCTTCCTTGGTAGCACAAACCATAATCACTAGTGCCACGCAAATACCTGAAAACCCGCTTCACTGCTGTCCAGTGCTCCTTCCCTGGTTTTGACATAAACCTGCTCAATACTCCCACTGCATGTGCAATGTCTGGTCTAGTACAGACCATGGCATACATCAAGCTACCGAACTGCACTTGCATATGGAACACGGGGACATGTCCTCTTCCTCTTTCTTGTGTCTTGGGAACACTGTTTCGCAGATAACCTCACACCTACAGGAATAGGAACCTTCACCGGTTTACTATCCTGCATATTAAACCTCTGCAATATTGTCTCAACATACTTCCTCTGGTTTAACCAGAGCTTCCTCTTTGCCCGATCTCTTTTAATTTCCATGCCCAAAATATAGTTTGCAGCACCGAGATCTTTCATGTCGAATTTGGAGGACAATTGGGTCTTCAAATCCTGGATAATTTCTTTGTCATTTCCAACCAACAACATATCATCCACATACAAGACCAGATAAATAACACGGTCACCAATTAATTTAAAATACACACAATGATCTGCTTTGCTTCTGGTGAAGCCAAGTCCCTGTATAAATGTAATCAAATTTCTGATACCACATCCTTGTGACTGTTTTAACCCATAACAGAGACTTCTTTAACTGGCATACTAGTTCTTTCTTACCCTTCGCTGCAAATCCTTCAGGTTGCTTCATGTAGATTTCCTCTTCCAGATCCCCGTGAAGAAATGTTGTCTTCAATCCATCTGTTCTACCTCAAAATCAAAAGCAGCAGCAACAGATAAAAGTAATCTAATAGAAGTTACCTTGGCAACAGGAGAAAAAATATCACCAAAATCAATTCCTGGCACCTGGGAATAACCTTTTGCTACCAACCGAGCTTTGTATTTCTCCACCTCCCCTTCTGCATTTGTCTTCTTCTTGAACACCCATTTGCTGCCAACGGGTTTCCTTCCAGCCGGCAACTCCACCAGATCCCAAGCCTCATTTTTGTGCAAAGATGCCATTTCATCAACCATGGCCTCTTTCCAGAGTTTTCCATCCTCTGAATCCACTGCTTCATTAACAGTTCTGGGATCATCATCAGTAACAGACAAAGCAAAGTTTGAACAGAAAGCAGATGGACTATACCTTTCTGGCTGCCTTCTTTCTCGAGCTGATCTTCTCACAGCCGGAGTTTGTAGCTCTTCATCTTCTGATTCCTCCTCTGCTACAGAGTCTGATTCTTCCTCCTTTAGTTCAAACTCTATCTTCACAGGTTCCTTTGGTTGGAATTCATGTTTAATAACATCTTTCACCTCTCTGAACACCACATCTCGACTGTACACAACCTTCCTTGTTACTGGGTTCCAAAGCTTATAACCCTTTAACCCATCCTTATACCCAATAAAGATGCACTTTTCAGATTTACTATCCAACTTGGTTCGTTTCTCCTTTGGAACATGTACATATGCATCACATCCAAATACCCTCAGATGTGAAAGAGAGGGTTTCTTACCAGTCCATACTTCTTGTGGAGTCTTATCCTCAACGCTGATGAAGGTGACCTGTTGACCAAGTAACATGCAGTATCCACTGCCTCTGCCCAGAATTCCTGTCCTAACCCACCACCACTGAGCATGCTTCTTGCCCTTTCCATCAACGTCTTGTTCATTCTTTCTGCGACTCCATTTTGCTGAGGTGTATATGGAGTAGTCTTCTGCCATGCTATACCACACTTCTTACAGAATTCTTCAAATTCCCTGCTACAGAATTCTCTACCATTATCTGTCCACAGTACCTTTATCTTCTTCTCTGTCTGATTTTCCACCAGAGCCTTAAATTCTTTAAACCTGTCAAAGACTTCAGATTTCTTCTTAAGGAAATATATCCATGTATTCCTTGAGAAGTCATCTATAAATGATACATAGCACACAGACTTACCCAGTGATGGAACTTTCACAGGTCCAAACACATCACTGTGCACAAGCTCTAATATTTGTTTCGTCCTCTTACCACCAGAGGGCAAACTCACCCGATTCTACTTCCCATATACACAATTTTCACAGAAATCAAAATCCAGAGAGCTATTACTCATACCTTCTACCATACCTTTACCATGAAGTATTCGATGGCCCTTCTCTCCAATATGTCCAAGCCTTTGATGCCACAACATGGTCTTCTCTCCAGAGACCACTAGATTTTCTGTCCATTTTCAGGAACCATAGAACTATTGCACCCATCAACAACAGTGCTACCTTGCAGCTTGTACAGAGTTCCAATCCAAACTCCCCACATCAATACCAGTGCTCCTCGAACCATCT